>JAXQQM020075532.1:0-133778 GCA_034641835.2 Pinus albicaulis
AGAGGTTTGTTGGGTTTAAACCTCCACAGCGCAGGGCATGCTACTTAAGAAGGACTCACACAACCATACATGTTCATGAAAAACTAAATAGAGTAGATCGAGGAAGTTACCCGTAGGTCCAAACCCCCAGCAACCCTTCTTCCTTCTTAACCTGAAAGACAAGAAGAAACAAGCACGAAGAACTGGTTTTACAGCATATATCTACTCTAAATGTTAGTGAAATCCACATGAAACATTAGATAAACCATAACAAATGCTTAAATAACAATATTCTCACATATGCAAGCAGACACTAACACGTATATTTCGGGAACAAGATGGTTCTTCTGTATTATAAATAGCATGTACAGAAATAACGAGTGGAGAGATCACCTGAATCCTTCCACGATCTTCGAGCAGACCGTCGTCTGGATCCATCCCACCCTTGCCTCGCTAAGATTCCTTCCGAACTGGTGCATACGAGATGACATATAAAGAGATGAGCATCTCCAGGAAACAAGGGTTTCCTGTAATGAACTGGGAAGTGTAGGAGGCATGGGAATTCAGGCTTGGATAGGGAATACCAACAGAGTATAATATCAATAATTTCTCTCTCTCCCTTAGGCCATGCACATGAGGGGCTTTTATACTCCCTCAAAGTAGTTTCAACAGTTGGAAACAGTTGGCCACGTGCTGGGGTGGTTGAACTACCAAAGTAACCATCAACCCAGCCCGAAAATAGGGAATTTTTATATATTTTTTAATGATTTTAATGGCATACGCGGAAAAGTGCATGTGGACTCGCGTATACACGCGGAAAAGTTTGGGCATAACCGCGTATGGGGATTTTTACACTGTTTTTTAGTGAATTTGGTCCAAGTCTATAGGAATGGGTGCCCAAAGCCATAAAAGCAATCATGAATCATATGAAGGTGAGAAATGATGCTATAACAGATGCCCCCTAATATATGAGGTTAGAAGGGGTACATGATGGCCGAAATGTATTATGCACATAGAAATAACTTCGCAAGGACAAGAGAGGACTTCACCAGATTTCAGCCTGCCAAAAACCAATGAAAGAAAACAGAGAGTCAACTCATGCTGAGGCGGGCATACCCATGCTCAGTCAAAAATACATCATATAGAAAGTACTGAATAGATCCAACATGTGTACAAGTATAACTGAACTGAAAGTACATAATGAATCATCTGAGCATGGCCCGGAAGTATAAGTCTGAATCAATGTCCAAGTATCACATATAGAAAGTTGATCAAGGATGCTGCAACTGGATGTCTGATCAAATAAGTAATTGAATCTCCAAGTACCAAATCATAAAGGGTGGAACAAACGGTACTATCACGCAACTCGGGAGCCAACATATAGGATGCTGCTATACTGAACTACAACATATAATAGTGGACGACATCACTGGCAGAAACTGAATGGACTGTCAAAAGTGAACCGAGAAATGCTGATGCAACCCGAGGTCTTCACCGATCACTACGGCACAATTCTACACAATGGGAATAAATGAGCTGAAGTCGACCATGTGAGAAATCGTTGGATTACCGGTCAATGATGTATATCGTTAACCAACGCGAGACAACCCACCAATAATGAAAATGAGCGTCAAGGTGCCCCAGTACAATCTAACAAGTGCGAATGAATGAGTTGAAGTCGAACACTTGAAAGAATCTACCAATCAGGAGGCAATGATGAATCCCCACTGTCGATAGCGAAGAGTTTGCCACTGATGACTGCAAACCCTAAGGTATTGACAAAAATACTCTAGACCTTATTCCCAGAGCAATGAGTCGGAGTCGATGGGAAAAGATCTGCTGGAAGGAAGGCATTAAGGCATCCCACATCAGTCCAGCGCGAGTGTAACCCGCAGGCCAAGATTTGGAAGGAATCGGACGAAGCAGAGTGATGGAACCAAAACCGAAGTACATTTCCGACGTGCACAAGATGAAGCTAGCGCACGGAAGAAACCCTCTGAACCAACCAATAATGAAAGCTGACACAGAGGCGAGAAATCCACCAATAGGGTCAAATGGAAATCAAGGTACTGCACGAATCCCAAGTGTGATAATGTGTGCTGACGTCGAACACAGGGGAAACCACTCAGTAAAAGACCCATAATGATGATCAAATGCTGAGCACAAGGTCACCTATCAATGATGGAAATAGGGCCAGGGTGCGGCTCTAGGTTTGCTCTCAGAGCAATGTGTCGTAGTCGATAAGAGACAAACCCACCGGCAAGAAGTCAATGGGGACCTTCTCAAACCAGCACGAGCAAAAGACCAAAACATCTGATGTGATAGAACAAGATACTGACAAGACCGGGAAGGCCGACTGAATAATGAGTCAAGAGACACCGCAGAATGGCCGACTCTGGTTAGACTTCCCTTGAACAAAAGCACGACTCATGATGACCATGGCAGTAAAAAGTGACACTGTATAAGTCTGTTATGCAGGAGGAAGAACAAACTCTCCATATGATTGGAAGAGATAACCAACCGGGGGAGAACTGACAAGTGAAACATGGTAAAGGCTGAACCTAGGTCAAAACTAAAACCATCCCAAATGAAGGAGATATATATAAGTATATGTGCTTTGTTCAAGGGTGACAAACTGACTCTGTACTGCCATCAAAACAATGAAGATACATCTCGTTCCCGCTCTTTTTGTTATATTTGATTTTTTTTGTCTTTTTCATATAATAAGCCTGAAAAAGAATAAAAGAATGCTATGGTACAATGGATAGAACGAGTATCAAAAATCAGATGCACTAGTTCCTGGGATTGGAACAATCCTATGCTCAATGCAAGGTGGCGGAAACTGGTAAGCGATACTCAAAGGAATGTTCCATCCATGGGTAAAAGGGTGTCAAGTCGCGATAGCTAAAGTGCATGCAATGGTTAACTTGTACAGATAGTCAAGGTCAAAAGTTGGCTTAAACACTGAGTCCAAATGAAGCCGGCTAAAGGCCAGGATAAACAAGTAGCCAATATGCAATGCAATAATACAACTCAACAACACCAGGGAGCCTCTAGGGTAATAGCCAGAAAAATGATAGTGAGGAAGAAGAATAATGAAGCTTCAACACATAAGTCATGGCAGGACTAAAGAGGACTCCCGAGCCTACATAAAACGCAGCATGGGCAACAAGTGATAGCGAGGAACTAACTAGGAAGCCCATGTAAAGGAAGGCTCTACCACCAAGTCATGATTAAATAATCGGCGAGTGAAATGGGTATAATAGTCATGACCTGATGGGATCGACCCTATGGCAAGTGATCAGTATGGAGGCTAGTATGCAAGATGCAGCGGAAAGTGATTTCCCTAACCTATATGCCAGTGAAGATCATATACCTGCCGTGACGAGTCAGTAATCATGGATCAAAAAATCGGGAAAAATCTCAAATTCGTCAAAATGTACCTGAAAACATACCAAACTGGGCACTTCCAAGCATCTGGGTTATGCAGCTTAAGATAGATCGAAAAAATAAGCATAACAAATTTTTGCGAAAATTTTCAACTTTTTAGGCATAAATAGACAAATTACCTCATATTTGGTTCATTATTACATTGTTGATCTGGAAAAAAGTGCTCTGGAGCAAAAAACTTCTTTCGTCAAATCACGAACAACCGACCATCGAATCGCACCGAATTTGTCAGGTAGGCTCCTCAATCATCCTTGCAAATCATTTTGTCCGTTTAGAAATTAAAATTTAGTGATTTTCACCATTAAAACCCTTGCTAAAAAACTCGGACTTGCGCATACGCGGGTTGGTAACAGGAAAGTCGCGTATACACGCGACTGTGCATAGAAAAATTCGCGTATGCGCAGGCCCGAATCAAAAAATGCGTGGCTAATGCAGGATTTATTGAATTTTGACAGGATGACAATCTCATGGAGAGAGCGTGAACACAGTGCAATTGATCAAGAGGTCATGCAAGATCGAGCATCGCAAAATATTCTTCGGAATTGCGGATTGTTCAAATTTTTCAAAATTCCAAATATGAAAAGCAATGTCTAGTTGCTAGAAATGTTCGTCAATTATTGGGAACCGGAAGAGGACTGCTTTATGATAGATCAGATGCCAGTATGCATTGAAGTGGAAGACATATATTTTATCACTGGACTCTCCCGGAGGGGGGAACCAGTAGACTTGCACGGGAAGCCCCTGGGAGGGCTAACCGTGGAAGATTACATCCACGTGTATTGCGTAGAGGGTTCCAAAAAAGTTGGAACTCAGATTGCAATTAAAGATTTAAGGGATTTGCACATGAAAATCCTCCTTTTCACCATTGGAAGAGTGGCAGGATCTGCCTCCCTACATCAGGCGTCCAGGACGCAAATGAGCATAGCAGTGGAATGCTTGACTCATGTGTATGATTGGTGCACAGCCCTATTACTGAACATGAAGCAACAATTGACCTCAATCCGCCAAGCAAAGACCAAACACTTTGGATACGGTACAATTTTGATGACATTCTTCTTTGAGAAGATACCAGCATTGAGACCCAGAGTCATCTCTACCATCAACAGCCCTAGAGATCCAAGAATTGCCCGTTGGGCAGATATGATGAAGAGATTAGGGGGAAGTGAAGTTCCCCGGACCACTTGGGATGATGAGTTCTTCCTTTGGTGGGGAGAACAAATCATCGCTGTGGACGACTATCCCTATGTCGGGATGGACTTTCGTGGAGATCCAGATCTTGTTCTTCCACCAGGCACAGCATGGGGCACAGTCGGTAAGTTTGCAAATTTTTTTTACTTATATAATTTTTTGGATTTTTTCAAATATGTATGAAAAAATGAAAAACAAACATGTTTTTGATTGGATTCATAATGACTTACAATGTAAACATGATCATGATACAGATATTGGACCAGTTCGACCTGAGGGTTTCCCGCGCCACAAGTGTCGCAGGGGCGAAGCAGATACAGTGGATTCAGACAGGACCCTCCAAGCTGTACAGAGGAACTTGGAGGGGTTAACCCACCAAATACCTATGGCTGCCATGGAAGATCTACCAGAAGCCATCCAGAGACGAGTGGTAGGAGTGCCCCGAGACTGGGTACGGTTATTCTGCCGAGTTGCCACCGCGATCATGTTCTATAGGAACACGACTTCTGGGCAGGGACCTCAGGAGTAGATAGATATTATGTATCAGATGACTGTATATTTTTTGAGACTGAACATGATCGGGCATAAGCCCAAATTTTGTATAATCTTATGGATCCAAATTTTGTAAAGTTTTTGAACACTCTGATGATATATATACAGCGATGTTTGATGTGATGTGATAAATGTATCAAAATATATGATGTTTTCGATGATTAAATTTTATTGTATGGAATGATTGATATGCCAATCCAGTGCCTGATTAGCTAATGAGTCTGCCAACCAATTGTCAGCTCGAGGAATATGAATGAAAGTTAAAAAATGAAATGATCTTTGTAACAAACGTACCCTCAAGAACAACCGGAGTAAAAATGGATCTCGAACCCGATAAGTATTGTTCAACTGCGACACCACCAGCTGGGAGTCCAAGAAAACTACCAACGAATCAATACCCAAAGATATTGCCTCCGAGAGTAGATAAATAACTGCAGTGTATTCTGCTATATTATTGGAAGCAGGACCAATGCAGACCCCTCTTGATACTAACAACTGACCGGATGGATAATGAAGCACCCAAGCCGCGGAAGCTAAGTTCCGGGTGTGTCTACTAGCACCATCGGCGAAACCAAAATGACTCATGACATCCAAGACAACCTGCCAAAGCAGATCAAAAACATCACCAACCCATCAAAAATCGAAAATCAACCAGATATGTACAAAGCAAAACTACTATATACAAAAGCAACATGCCAGGCCGAAGCCTAGGCATAATACTTCTTCAAATAGAGCCCATTTCTGGGCTCCGGCAACTCGTTCCCTTCAAAGTCAACCAAGGTATATGCTCCTTTCTTAAGGACTTTTTTGACGATAAAGGGGCCATACCACATAGACTTAAACTTTCCTGCCCCCAGGGCATCTTTTTCTTGGGCATAGACCAAAACAAGGTCACCTTCTGAAAAAACTCTAAGCTTGACCGCCTTATCATACTGAACTTTAACTCGGTTTTTATGTGCCTCATTCATCGTGGCGGCATCCCGACGCTGCTCATCGAGATGTTCCAGATGAAGGAGCCGTTCTTCAAGACTAGAAGTGTCAGGAAGAAGTTCAACAGCTAATTTAAGAGAAGGAATCTCACATTCAATGGGAAATACGGATTCCAACCCGTGCACTAGCTGAAATGGAGTAAAGCCAGTTGCAGTTTTCACTGACGTCCTGTATGCCCAAAGTGAAGGATATAGCATAATATGCCAGTTGGATCTAGCTTTATCAATTTTCCTTTGAAGAATTGTCTTCAAGGATTTATTCATGACTTCCACTTGCCCATTGGCTTGAGGATAATATGGAGATGAATGCTCCTGCCGGAAACCCAATTTGAGAGCCAACTCAGCCATCATACTATTCTGAAAATGACTGCCATGGTCAGTGAAAATATCTCTAGGAATACCAAAACGAGCGATAACCTGGTTGAAAAGGAAAAGAGCTGCAGTCTCACCATCATTCCCAAAAGTAGGCATAGCCTCGACCCACTTCGTAAAGTAGTCTACTGCTACAATAATGTACTTGTGACCTTTAGCCGAAGGCGGATTACAAGTAGTATAATCAATACCCCACTTTGTAAAGGGACTGACAGTAATGACTGGAAAAAGCGGAGCTGGATGAGCGCGCATTTTTTGAGTATAGACTTGACATGGATGACACTTTTTGACCGACTCCATACAATCTTTGAAAATCGAAGGCCAAAAGTACCCAGCACGCAAAATATTTTGAGCTGTAGCAAGCCCAGATAAATGACCCCCACAAGCTCCACTGTGGGAATCATTCAGCACAGCCTCAGCTTCTTCGAGAGTTAAGCAGCGTCTTAGGATTGAATCAACCCCTCGACAGTATAAAGCATCACCAATAGTCAAATAATTCTTGTCCAAGTGACGCAGCTTATGACGCTCATCTTTCGAAAAAGTAGAGGGAAAATTCGCAGTCTGGAGATACACAATGATATCTCCGTACCAAGGATCCTGTGAAGAGATAAGAAACAAATGTTCATCCGGAAAGGATTCATCATAAATCATCTCTTCCCCACAGGGAAACTCGGAGATCAATTCCGCAAAAACCAATGATTTCTTGGACTTGGCAGACATGAACTCAAGATCAAATTCCTGTAAAATCACAATCCATCTATTATATTTGCCCCCAATCACCTGCCTACTGAGGACAAACTGAAATGGATTGGAAGCTGCCAAAACATAATTTTTGCAAAGAATAATGTAATGCCGAAGTCGCTGCACAGCATGAACTGCTGCTAAAGCTAACTTTTCTATCGGAGTGTACCGGAGTTCAGGTCCTACCAAACCTCGACTAAGGTAGTAAATAACATGCTCTGCAAGAGCATCATCCTCCTGAACCAGAACCATACCAATAGTAGATTCTGCTGCTGCCAGATACAAAAGGAAATCCCTGCTATAATCAGGTGGACTCAATAAAGGAGCATAGGTCAATGCTTTCTTCAAAGCATCGAATGAGCGTTGAGCGTAGTCGTCCCAAAGAAAAGGAACTCCCTTCTTCAACAATCTCATAAATCCCTTTGTAACTTCAGCATAATTTACGATAAATCTCCGAAGAAAATTAGACTTTCCTTGTAGACTTTGAATCTAACGGATAGAGGACGGGGGAGGCAACCGAAGTATTGCCTCAACCTTGAAGGGATCTACCCTTATCCCTTCCATAGACACAATGAATCCCAATAGCCGACCGGATGTAACCGCGAAAATGCACTTGTTTGGATTCAATCTAATCTTATAGAACCGACATCGTTCAAATATTTGTCGGAGGTGACCAAGATGATCCATCCTCTTTCGAGAATGAGCAGCTAAATCATCCAAGTATGCCTCGATAATCTTTTTGATGTCGTGAAAGGCATATGACATGGCCCGCTGAAAGGTAGCCCCAACATTTTTAAGACCAAAAGGCATCTTCTTGTATGCAAATGTACCCCAGGGACAAATAAAGGCAGTCTTATGCTGATCTTCAGGACGGATAGTAATCTGATTATATCCGGAGAAACCGTCCATGAAGGAGAAAATCTCATTACCGGCACACTCGTCAATGATCTGATCGATAAATGGTGTGGGGTAATTATCTTTAGGACATGCTTTATTTAAGTCTCTGAAATCGATGCAAACTCGAATCGTTCCTTGATTTTTATCTACGGGAACGGGATTTGAAACCCATTCAGTCAAAGGAACAGGGAAAATGAATCCCGCCTTAAGCAGCTTCTCAACTTCAGCTTTGATAGCTGCTGCCTTCCTAGGATTGACCGGATGAAGTTTTTGCCTCACCGGCTTAGCGTTTTCATACGTCTTGATCTCATGCTGGACAATAGATGGGTCTATTCCAGGCATTTCCTCATAAGACCAAGTGAATACATCCCTATACTCTTTAAAGAGCTTGGTGTAAATTTGAACCTCTTCACGGGAACATTCAGCTCCGATGAAGACATTCTCGATAATATTGGGATCCCTGGAAATGTTCACCGGGATAGTAGGAGAAATCACAGCCATGTTCCCTTCGGCATAAACCTGTGTTGGTGCTAAAGGGTTCAAGACTGGGTGAACAGGACCAGGAGACTGAGGACTTGGAAAACTCGTTTCAACTTCGCTCAAGTCAGGTAAAAAATAAGACCGATGATGCAAATCATCCCACGGTCTATCTATACCAGTCATGGCTTCCAGGATGGCCTCTTCAGATGGAAGAGTGGTATCAAGGCAATCTTGGGCCGAAGAAGAACTAAGCGTCCAAGCCGGAGCCACATCACCATCCAACTCTTCCGGTGAAAGAGGAGCTGGGATGGTTTCTGCAGAGTCAACAATAGACTGATACGCAATCTCAGCTGCAGAAATCAGAAATGCCATTCCACCCACTTGACCTTCCGCTAATGTGGCAGTAGGGGAAGGTAAGGTCCAAGGGTCCGAAAAATAATGAGTTCTGAAGAACTCTCTTCGAAGAGGAGCCTTGGAGGATGAAATAGCATTAATATGAACCGTAGGAGGAGGAATATCGAAAGTACCCATCAAGGAAGAATACATTCCAATTCCTAAATTCTCAACAGGCGCCTTAGAATTATCCAACTTAGGAATAGATGAGTCAGTAGACGCATTCGGGTCTACAGGAGGACAGTCCAGTTGATCCACTGTAACAATCCTCCCTTCGTGGGGGAAACATATAATGCGAAATAATGAGGATGCAATAGCATCCATCTCATAAATCCAGTTTCTCCCCAACAGAAGGTTGTAGTCCAAGCTTGCATCCACTACCTCAACCTCTATATTGATAGTTTTTCCCCCAACACAGATGGGCAAAGCTGGGACAATACCATGGGGTCTGTGAGAATGACCATCGAACGCAGTAAGAACAGTGCTAGATGGAACAGCTTTGGGAGATCCAAGTGTCTTCCAGCATGCGAGAGACATCATGCATGTGGAAGCACCCTCATCAACAACCGTTCGAAAGATATTGCACTTCCGATACGATGATTTAATATGAAAAGCCATGTGATGAGGAAGTCTCTTCTTAAAATTAGTCATATCAAAGGTAATCAGAAGAGAATTTTTCGGATCAATAGCCCCAATGGCAGTGAGCAAAGCACTGCGCTGAGCCGGACAAGACTGGAGTACCTCTAAAGCTGACATAGCACAAGGACTCTGCACCAGATCTTCTACAATCGAGTAGTTCTGGGCAGCCCTTGCGTTTGGATTAATCATTGATCACTTAGAAGATGCTTTGGGCATCCGAGGCATAGACTCAACAGTAGGCTTCGTGATGTGAAGCGGCTTAGTAGCATCAGGAACTTCCTTAGCTTTCGAAGACTCTTCTCCACCATAATCACGGGATCTCGTAGCGATATCCGCGTGAGCACTCATCATGAAAATGTTCGATGGAATTTCCCCTTCCTGGGTACCTCCAGAGGAAGCCCCAGGATTTTGGTTCGCGCCAACAACTAATTGTTGCCCTTGGGGAAAAGGGTTTGTTAACACAGCCTGGGAACTAGAAGAACCCTGCTGGGCTAACAAGCGCTGCGCATCTTGAATTTTAGGGCAAAGGTGTGTAAGATGGTCTCCAGCACATAGCTTGCATGGAAACTTCACTTTCCTTTTCTCCTTTGGACCCTCACTAACATGCTCGTTGGTTTTATTTGCATTACCCTTCCCGTTCTTGCCCTTCTTCTTGTTATTTCGTCCCTTCTTCTTCCCATCGGATTGTTGATTTCCTTTGGGATCGGAAGCTTGGACAACATTTATGGACAAAGACTGGGAAGGTGATGACTCAGCAGGCACAGCCTGACCAGAAGGAGCAGATTGTAAAGACAACTGCTGCAATTGAGTAAGTAGGCTGGCTGCACCACTATTGATCGATCCAATCAGTCCGTCACCATGAGGACCAGGCTTAGTTTTAGATAAATCTAATTTGGAGCGAGGAGCATTGGGCAGATACTTATGGAGGACCCCAGACTGAGAATAGATCAACTCTAGCTGCTGGGCCCTAAAAATGGCCTGCTCCTCGGAAAATACCCCGGAGAGGGATACATCTTTCGAAATATCTGACTGCAGGGATTTCAGAAACCATTCCAAAAGGAATTCACCTAGAATATGAGCTTTAATAAGCCTCTTCCTTCTCATCCATTCCTGAATGTGATCAGAAATGTGGGTTGCGTCGTCTTGCTTAAAATTAGCTAGGAGTTTAGTCCCAGCGTCATACCGGACAGGCAACTGAAAATGGTTCAGAAATGTAACAGCCAGTTCTCCAAATGTAGCAAAACTGCCCCCAGTTAGCTCAATATACCATTTGGCAGCGTTTCCAGTTAGGGTGCGTTGAAATAATCTCAACCTAATCGAATCATCGATCAGGGAGTTCGAAGAACACCATAAATGGAAAGTGGTAATGTGGTCAGTCGGATCTTCTCCATTCTTACCTTCAAACTTTGGAATATCTGAAGGAAGTTTGGTGGGAACCGGAGGCCACCTCGGACTATAACGAATCGGATCATTAGTCAACTTCGACAGATCTGGCAAGTTTAACGTTGCCAGAAAAGGTAAGCGAGGTGGAGCCTGAGGATTCCATCCTTGATGGGATGGATTCCCAACATTCTAAAAAGAATACCCTGGATTTGATGAGGCACCGGGTTGCCAAAAAGGACTCGTAGAAAAAGGAGAAGAACCTCCTCCCAACGCAGAGTTACTTAAGCCTAGACCAGTTCCCCCCGCTGAAGTATGAAATGAAGAGGAAAGCCCCTGATAGGGGTTCCAGGCATTAGAAAGAGGAGAAAATGTCTGATAAGCACTCGACGAAGGGAAAGAAGTATTCCCTTGGTGACCAGCGTAAAACTGATTCCCTGCCCCCACTGTAGTGAATACAGGGTTCCATCCTGTAAAAGTGGTCGAATTCTGACCTCCAGACCAAGGATTGAAACTCTGGGTCTAAGAAGTAAATGGAAAGGACCCTAAAGAAGGATTGGAACTAGGAATGTGCCCAGTTCCAAAGGGGAACCCCTGAAAAGAAGCTGATCCACTAGCCATGGAAGACATGGGTGTAGATCCAGTTGCAGCAGCAGAAAAGGAAAAAGAAGGAATCCCACTAGTGGGCATTCCAAAATAGAAGGGACCAGAATGAGAAGCATGTGTTTGGGTGAAACCAGAGCCAAACACAGCAGCACTAGAAGCAATCCAAGATAAAGCAATAGCGCCTCCTCCTTCAACAGAAGCAGGAGTCTGAATGCCTGCAGCACTCACAGCAGAAGCCACGTTCCCAGTCGTGGCCATCGAAAGGTATGAATAATATGGAGGATCTTCTGGTCTCTCTGACTCAGGTCCGATGTATTGAACAACGAACGGATAATCAGGAGGAAGAGGAGATGGACCTGACCCAGGAGGT
The DNA here is from genome assembly GCA_034641835.2 of Pinus albicaulis. Lineage (NCBI taxonomy): Eukaryota > Viridiplantae > Streptophyta > Pinopsida > Pinales > Pinaceae > Pinus > Pinus albicaulis. The sequence continues at coordinate 12,037 of JAXQQM020075532.1, forward strand.
TCAGGTAATTCCTCAATTTGAAAATCTTCTTCCTGAGGAAATAAAACTCGCGAGGTGAGCGGAACGCTCCTCTCGGAACCGACACCAGAATCAGCTATGAAACCTTCAGACCTTTGTGGAGGATCTCTCTCCACTGCGTCAGACGCCACAGGGTGGTAACCACCTGCTAAATCGCTCCTACGCCTTTTCGAAGAAGGCTCTGGACTCTCGGGAGATAACCCCCGGATTCTCCTCGATCGTCGAGGCGCTTGATCAGCCACTTTTATAGATTTTAAATTAGACTCAAAAAGTGAAAAGCTAGGCAAGCTAGGAGCAAAGAGCACTCACTAAAATAGAAATCCCTGAGATACAGTCAAGCAAACAGCCTCCAAGTATTTCCGCTCCGGGTGATGAGGACCGGACACCAAAATACAGGAAAGCGAAATATAGGACCTCCCAAACGATGCAGGATAATTACGGCGGGCCTACTGAAGGTATCGAAGCTTGATTATGCGAACCTCCCTAGAGCAACCTTTGCCGAGCTCAAGCACCCAAACCGCAAGGGCACCCCAATGCTATTTGAAGTGATCACGACGTGCGCCTCAGGTACCACGGTGTTAGTATGAGTCACACATGTGGAACCTAGGGTACTTGACTATGAGCCTGTCAGAGTATCGGAGCGGGCGGAACGGTCTTGAGTCAGGTCGACTAATCCAGGATCGTATCCATCTTCTCAGCCTTCACTTCCCCTCGTGCTTGACTCTTTGGAGGAGAGCTTTCCCAGTCCACCTAACGGAGTTGGATTTCGCTCAATTAATCAATTTATATGTTTTGTTTGAGCGGCCTTGGAGAGTTAACTCTCCACTCACCTAATCCAAGGCCCTACGACCTAGCTAGTTGGTGTATGACACTTAAAAAAATTGCTAGCTGATTTTGAATTATATCGCTTATTTTAATGGGCTGTTATGTTAAGTCAAAGGGATGCGGAAATGAAACTTATGATGTTTTGACGCAGAAAGAAATTAATAAAAACCAAACTACATGCAAATGCAGTTATTGTCTTTCGATGAAAAGCAACTTCTACACGGGTTCTACGAGATTAAAAATTGTACTTTTTCTTTTCAGATAGCAAACTCACACTCACAAAAACTATGAAAATGACTAAATTCTTAAGTGCACCTAATGCAAATCACTACAAGCATGCAAATCCTAAGATGCAAAATCTCCTAAAGCAGAGTGAAATTTCCCAAAATTCCTTCAATTTTAACTCTTCTTGGTTGTCCAGAAAGCTAGTTCCCAAAATCAAGAACTCTTAATATGAAGACACCAAAAAACGCTTAAAAACAAGAGGAAGAAATCTATAACAACTCCTTTCCAATTATCAAGCCAAAATCCAAAGGAAAGAAACCTCAACCAAGCTTCAAAAGATACAAAGAAACGAAAACAAAAATGAAAAAACAAAAGCAAACAACAAAGAAAAATGTTTTTTGAGCTTTTGTGTTTTATAAAAGAGTTCGAAAAGACCAAGTAACACTATAAAATTCCAAGCCAAACAACATTGAATTTCAAGCAAATAGTTCCAAAAATGCTGCAAATCTTATAAGGCTAACTAGTAGCAAGATCAATACGAGCAAAATAAGACAAGGAAACTCAGGCACTCAGCGTAAAAGAATAGTGCAACCTTGCCGCAAACAAAAACTCCAAAGAACTAAGAAAGACTCTTCAAAAGTTGCAACAAGACCTAGCCAACTGAACTCAAGAAAACCAACCAAGAAATAGGCAAAAATCGTAGTGCGAAGCAAAATACAAAGATAGGAAAGAGTAAATGAGCAGGAGCTCTCTGTTCTAATGAAGCAGAACATCCAAGAATGCCCAGAAAGCGATCTTGGTACTCAAACCAGAAGTGCCAGCACAAGAAACAACACTTTGCCAAAAAGACTAGTTTTCAATCAAACGAAAGAGAGAAAAGACCAAAGACCACTTTCTTCACAATCCAGAGGGTACTAAGACACTGCAGGAACAGGTCTCCACAGACAGAAAGGACTAAAAAGCCAAGGAATCCAAAATTTCAAAATCTTCCTAGGTATACGCTACTTCACATTTTAGCAACAAGCGTGCATACGCGACTGTGCTAAAGGAAACACGCGTATACGCGACTCCCTTTAGACAAACTTGCGTGTATACGCGACTGTGTGTAGAAAAAAGCACGTATATAAAGGTAAATAGTGAAAAAACAAAAAGGATCAAGCCTGGATAAGAAACCAGGCCTTCAGTCTGACTGAGAAAGAGTAAACTGGACTGCAAATAGAAGTTAAAACTGTTGGAAACCTATCAAACAGCTGAAACCACCCAACAGGGGAATCACAAGAATGCGATCCCCAGTGGAGTCGCCAGTTCTGTTTCAGGGAAAATCACCCTAGAGGTTTGTTGGGTTTAAACCTCCACAGAGCAGGGCATGCTACTTAAGAAGGACTCACACAACCATACATGTTCATGAAAAACTAAATAGAGTAGATCGAGGAAGTTACCCGTAGGTCCTACGGTTGAAGCAGATCCCACGGGGTCCAAACCCCCAGCAACCGTTCTTCCTTCTTAACCTGAAAGACAAGAAGAAACAAGCACGAAAAACTGGTTGTACAGCATATATCTACTCTAAATGTTAGTGAAATCGATATGAAACATTAGATAAACCATAATGAATGCTTAAATAACAATATTCTCATATATGAAAGCAGACACTAACACGTATATTTCGGGAACAAGATGGTACTTCTGTATTATAAATAGCATGTACAGAAATAATGAGTGGAGAGATCACTTGAATCCTTCCACGATCTTCGAGCAGACCGTCGTCCGGATCCGTCCCACCCTTGCCTTGCTAAGATTCCTTCCGAACTGGTGCATACGAGATGACATATAAAGAGATGAGCATCTCCAGGAAACAAGGGTTTCCTGTAATGAACTGGGAAGTGCAGGAGGCACAGGAATTCAGACTTGGATAGGGAATACCAATAGAGTATAATATCAATAATTTCTCTCTCCCCCTTAGGCCATGTACATGAGGGGCTTTTATACTCCCTCAGAGTAGTTTCAACAGTTGGAAACAGTTGGCCACGTGCTGGGGTGGTTGAACTACCAGAGTAACCATCAACCCAGCCCGAAAATAGGTATTTTATATATATATTTTTAATGATTTTAATGGCATACGCGGGAAAGTACGTATGGACTCGCGTATACACGCGGAAAAGTCAGGGCATAACTGCGTATGGGGATTTTTACACTGTTTTTTAGTGAATTTGTCCAAGTCTGTAGGAATGGGTGCCCAAAGCCATAAAAGCAATCATGAATCATATGAAGGTGAGAAATGATGCTAAAAATACCAACAGAAAGTTGAAGGATCAAGTTAAAGACCTCCAAGAACAACTAGAATTGATCCATGAGGAGCTGGAGAATAAATGTCTAAAAATGACAGTAGTTGAGGAGCCAATAGCTCAACTCATCATTAATGAAGAAGAAACACCTAAAGACTCCTAATTTGAGCTGTTTTATGTTTTGAAAGGTTAATGTCATGTTGGAAACAAATTTTATATAGCTGGAAAGTAAATTTTTGAAACTAAGAAAATTTTTGGAATTAACACAATTTTCCACAGTTTCGTAGCATTTCCTAGGCTTGAAGCAAGGAAAATGCTACGAAACCACTTGTATCTTTCCTTTTGCATTTAAAACCACTTTGGGTAGTTTCCAAGGAGAGGAAATGATATGGAGGATGTTTCAGGGTATGATGAACACAATGCAGAAGGAAAGAAGCAGAAAATTTGATTGCAAAGGTCATTTTTTGTATGCTACGAAACTGCCATACTTTCGTAGCGAACTGTTTTGAAGGTTTCTAAGCAGTTTTATGGGTATTTTAGGATAGGTGTATACTTTCAAAGGGTCAAGGGACCTTTCCAACAATAATCCATGACTTGAAGACCAAGAAATGTAGAAAAATCATCAGCCAAAACATTCTTTGAAGATAAGGACATGTTTTCCTGAAAAATAGGGTTTGTTTCTAGATTTTGAGTAGGGTAATTAAGATGTCAAGTAGTGATGAGTTCTGTAATATCTCATTCAAACATGTGAATCATTATTTTCCAGATGTACAACTATTTCAAGAGACAAGGTAGTTGATGTAATAATTAGTTGTTTGAGTCCTATTAGGAAAAGGATTGTTTAATAGAATAGTTGTCATTTTCTCATTAAAGTACATGTTTTCTTGTTATGCAAGGTGTCATTAGAAAAAGTTCGATTAATCTAGCCAAGAGGTAGACCATCTATCATGTAACAAGGTCTATTAAAGGGCAGATATTCAAATTTGTAAAGGGTTGGAGATTTTTTGGCAATGCTGCAACTTTATGTAATTTGAATGATATCAGTAATACATAGGAATTTTTCTTGACCAACCTGAGATTCTCATGGATTTTTTAGTGCTTATCTGATCTATATTTTCTTTGTGTACCATTTGCAGTGGTTTTCATCTATAATACTCATAATTCATAGGTGTATGCTCTGACTTCCTTTATTCATGAAATGACCGTGTTATTTTATGTTGCATGTCCGATTTACCTCTGCTAAAAACTCTTACCTGCCTTAGCTTCCATGTCAAGAGAAATTACCACTAAAATATTGAATTTGTTGACGCCATAAGCCCAATTATTGTAGGCTTGTACTCTTTTCAACCTACACACATCAAAATCAAGTTATTTTCCAAGTAGAGTTAGCCATCTATTTTCATCACTATCAAATATCATTAACCCCTTTGAGAGAGCCTTCTCAGACTAAAGAGGCTAAGCTTAAGTTACAAGTTGGTTTGAAACAGTTACATGAATTTGTCTGATTAGCAGCCAATCAAGTGCAATTTTGTGATAAAATTTTGGTGCATTTGGCGGGAGTTTGAAGATATACATCTCCTGAAAATTCTGAAGCTGAACTCTTGAAGGTAGCAGGAGATTAGAATTTGTTCGAGGCTGCAACTACCTTGGTGACTCCATTGTTGAAGAATTCAAAATTTCATAGATTCATGGTGATTCCACTAGACTTATGAAGAAATCAGATGCTGCCATTTTTGTTTCAAGGTATTCATGTATAGATTTTTCAAAAATTTATGGCTTCCCAAATCCTTTTCCCAAAGATTCATATTTTTTAAGGAATGGTCCAAAATTCAATGGGGAAGATTTGAGTTTGACCTTGAAGTATATATCATATTTTCATGACTTTACTGAGCTTCTTAGATTTAGACATGAAGATATTTTCATCATATTTTTCTATGGTTCATTTCAAGGGAAATGTAAACAGTGGATTGAAAGCTTTGCTATAAGATCTATTAATTTATTTGCTAATTTTTGGCTTATTTTTGTGGAAACATGGATGGAAAGAACAGAGTTGGTGGCAGACTCTCCTTCCATTCAAGGTTTTAAACAATGGAATTATGATCACACTAATGAGGATATGGATGAAAATTTCTCTTTGTCTTTGTCTTCTTATTTAAAGTCATTTGAGTGCAAGTTAGAATATAAGATTCAATTTTTGGATGAATTTGCTAAGAACATTGAAAAATACATTGAATTTTTAGAAGATAAAATTCAATCTTATAGTATTCATGATCAAGATCAGTCTTTTCAAGATTTTTTAATGATAGAATACAAAGAGAGGGTGCTTATACCTTTCTCTTTTGAGATTGAGGAAGAATACCCTGTTTTTGAAAATTAGTTTGATAGCACACAACTGAAATCTTGTGTTGTTGAGAAAAGAATATATGAGTTGTCCAAAGTTGTAGAATGTCTTAAGAATCATCAAACATATTATGTCTTCTATGATCCTATACAGGGAAAATTTTAAGGATGGAAGTTTATCTTAAGATTTAGAAACCTTGGCGAATCTTACTAGTCCTTAATATGCAAATTGTAAAATATTTGGTGATATTTTTGTAGAAATATTTTGATTTCCAATGATTTTATATTAGTTGATACAATATTTTAGCGATTTTTAAGGTAAAATAATTGTGTACTGTAAAATTTGGGCGAATCATTTTGGAAAAATTTGGGAATTGGAAAATCTTTATTTTGGAAAAAGCATGGAAAATTAGCCCACCTGCGAATATTAGCCCCTAAAATTTTCCATGATCCTATATTTGACTACATGGAAGATTTCTATAGTCCAAATTTCTAGTTATATTTTCATTATGAAGATCAAATAAATCTTATGTTGCCTTGGTCAGTTCAGTATCATGTTTAATTTTTTTTCAAGTGTCAGATCAGATCAATGACTGGCTACATTGGAAGTTTCATGTTGCTTGAATTAAAAAATGGAGATTGCAGCTGTAAGGGTAGGTATGAGCGTGTGTGAATAAGCTCAAGTAGAATGAGCATCTTTTCATTATGTATAGATTTTTTTTTTCAGCAGTAATTATCAAGCTTGAGTCGGAGGAGAAGGCCATAAGAGCTTGACGAAGTTTTCATAAATTTCAGAGTTTTTATTTCCAAGAAGATGGATGGCACTCGAACTATAGGTTCTTTGGTGTACCACAAGGCACTAGTACATTTGGCGAAAATTCCAACACTTTAGTTCCGACACTTTTGTCGTAATGTCGGAAATTTTCCCAATTTCTATCAATTTTTCAAATCCCGCCACAAACCGTCGCTATACCAATGATTAGGGATATCATCGCTTTTGCAACATTTATGTTTGTCATTGGAATTGCGACATTTTAAACACTTTGTCGGTCTTACGACATTTATGGGACGAAACGTTGAAATTGCGACGTCACCTACACATTCGTCGGTCTTGCGACGCTTGGGAGAAACCATCGGAAAAGCGATGTTTCTCATATAGACATCGGTCTTGCGATGTTTGGCTTCACAATGTCGCAAGATCGACGTCTATATGAGAAACATCGGTCTTGCGATGGTTTCTCCCAAGCATCGCAAGACTGAAGTTTATATGAGAAACATTGCTTGTCTGACGGTTTCTCCCAAGCGTCGCAAGGCCGAAATAAAAAGTGTAATTTTATTTCACCTCAACTGATCATTAACTTCAACTTTATGTGTTCATGTTGATAGTATATCATAAGCTTCATAATTATTTTTTTGTTATAATAAATGAAATATGAAAAGGATATTAAGAAGAATCTTAGTTTTGTAGATATTTCGTATGTTTATAAAATTGATCCAAATATATTATTATTGACGTTGTTTTGTAACATTGATAAATTGACCGATTTATTAACCATATATTTATATGAAAGATACTTATTTCAGATATTAACATGATGAGAATCAACCTGAAATATAAACCTGCATATTTTTCTATGAAAGACACCAAAATTTCAAGTCACGCCTTGTGATCAGGTCGCCCGACCGGGCGCGTTCGGGTCGGGTCGTTTCGTTCGAGGGTGCCCATATCAGTTTTGCTAAGTTGTGACCGCCCGAGTGCCCTGTGCACGTTCGGGCGGCCCGTTTGCCGTTTTCTCCCATGTGGCATCGTTCGGTCGAGCGCGTCGTGTCACGCCGTGTGGGGTCGCCCGACCGAGCGCGTTCGGGTCAAGCCGTTTCATTCGAGGGCGCCCGTATCAGTTTTGCTAAGTTGTGACCACCCAAATGCCTTGTGCACATTCAAGCGGCCCATTTTCCGTTTGCTCCCTTGTGGCATCATTTGGTCGTGTGCGCCATGTCGCATCGTGTGAGGTCGCCCGACCGGGCGCGTTCAGGTCAAACTGTTTCATTCGAGGGCACCCGTATCAGTTTTGCTAAGTTGTGACCGCCTAGGTGCCTTGTGCACGTTCAGGTGGCCCGTTTGCCAATTTCTCCCATGTGGCATCATTCAGTTGAGCACGCCATGTCACGCCGTGTGAGGTCGCCCGACCAGGTGCGTTCGGGTCGGCTCGTTTTGTTCGAGGGTGCCCATATCAGTTTTGCTAAGTTGTGATCGCCCAGGTGCATTGTGCTCGTTCGGGCAGCCCGTTTTCCGTTTTCTCCCATGTGGCATCGTTCAGTCGGGCGTGCCGTGTTGCGGCTTGTGATCAGGTCGCCCGACCGAGCGCATTCGGATCAGGCCATTTCATTTGAGGGTGCCCATATCAGTTTTGCTAAGTTTTGACCACCTGGGTGCCTTGTGCACATTTTTGCGGCACGTTTGTTGTTTTCTCCCCTGTGGCATCCTTCATTCAGGCACGCCGTGTCACGCCATGTGAGGTCGTCCGACTGGGCGCGTTTGGGTCGGGCTATTTCGTTCGAGGGCGCCCGTATCAGTTTTGTTAAGTTGTGACCGCCCGAGTGCCTTGTGCACATTCGGGTGGCCCGTTTGAAGTTTACTCCCTTGTGGCATCGTTCAGTCGGGTGCACCGTGTGAGGACGCCTAACAAAGCGTGTTCGGGTTGCGTTGTTTTGTTCGAGGGCACCCGTATCATTTTTGCTAAGTTGTGACTGCCCAAGTTCCTTGTGCACGTTTGGGGCGCCCGTTTGTCGTTTTCTCCCATGTGGAATCATTTGGTCGGGCGAGCCGTGTCGCGCCGTGTGAGGTCGCCCGACCGAGCACGTTCGGGTCGGCCCATTTTGTTTGAGGGTGCTCGTATCAGTTTTGATAAGTTGTGACTGCCTAGGTGCATTGTGCACGTTCGGGTGGCCTATTTTCCGTTTGCTCCCATGTGGCATCGTTCGGTCGGGCGCGCCGTGTTGCACCTTATGATTAGGTCGCCTGACCGAGAACATTTGGGTCAGGCCATTTCGTTCGAGGGAATGAGTATAATTTTTACTAAGTTGTGACCACCTGGGTGCCTTGCGCATGTTCGAGCGGCCCGTTTGCCATTTTCTCCCTTCTGGCATCATTCGGTTGGGCGCATCGTGTCGCGTCGTGTGAGGTCACTTGACCGGGTGCGTTCGGGCCGGGTCGTTTCGTTCGAGGGCGCTCGTATCAGTTTTGCTAAGTTGTGACTGCCCGGGTGCCTTGTGCATGTTTGGGTGGCCCATTTTCCATTTAATCCCTTGTGGCATCGTTCGGTCAGGCACGCTGTGTCGTGCTGTGGGAGGTCGTCCAACCGGGAACATTCGGGTTGGGTCGTTTCGTTCGAGGGCACCCGTATCAGTTTTGCTAAGTTGTGACCACCCAGGTGCCTTGTGCACATTCGGGCGGCCCGTTTGCTGTTTGCTCCCATGTGGCATCCTTCTATTGGGCGCACCATGTCGCGTTGTGTGAGGTCGCACGACCGGGCGCATTCGAATCGGCCCGTTTAGTTCGAGGGTGCCCGAATCAGTTTTGCTAAGTTGTGACTACCTAGGTGCATTTTGCATGTTCAGGCAACCTGTTTTCCGTTTGCTCCCATGTGGCATCGTTCGGTCAGGCACACCATGTCGTGCCTTGTGATTAGGTCGTTCGACCGGGCGCATTTGGGTCAGGTTGTTTCGTTCAAGGGTGCTCGTATGAGTTTTGCTAAGTTGTGACCGCCTAGGTGCCTTGTGCACGTTCGAGCGGCCCATTTTTTGTTTTCTCCCTTGTGACATCGTTCGGTCAGGCGTGCCATGTGAGGTAGTCCGACCGGGCGTGTTTGGGTCAGGTCGTTTCATTCGAGGGTTCCCGTATCAGTTTTGTTAAGTTGTGACCGCCCGAGTGCCTTATGCATGTTCGAGCGGCCCATTTGCCATTTTCTCCCTTGTGGCATCGTTTTTTCAAGCACGCCATGTTGCGCCATGTAAGGGCACCCAACCAAGCACATTCGGGTTGCATTGTTTTGTTCGAGGGCGCCCATATTAGCTTTGCTAAGATGTGACCACCCGAGTGCCTTGTGCACGTTCGGGTGGCTCGTTTGTCATTTTCTCCCATGTGGCATAATTCGGTTGGGCATGCCATGTCACGTCATGTGAGGTCGCCCAACTGGGTGCGTTCAGGTTGGCCTGTTCCGTTCGAGGGCGACTATATCAGTTTTGCTAAGTTGTGAATGCCTGGGTGCATTGTGCACGTTCGGGCGACCCGTTTTCCGTTTTCTCCCATGTGGCATCATTCGATCGGGCACACCATGTCGCGCCTTGTGATTAGGTCGCCCCACTGGACGCGTTCGGGTCAAGCCGTTTTGTTCGAGGGCGCCCATATCAGTTTTACTTAGTTGTGACTGCCCGGGTGCCTTGTGCACGTTCGAGCAACCCGTTTTCCATTTGCTCCCTTGTGGCATCGTTCGATCGAGCACGCTGTGTTGCGTTGTGCGAGTTCACTCGACCGGGCGCATTCGAGTCATGTTGTTTTGTTCGAGGGTGCCTGTATCCATTTTGCTAATTTGTGACCGCCCGGGTGCCTTGTGCATGTTCGGGCAGCCCGTTTTCTATTTGCTCCATTGTGGCATTGTTCGATCAGGCGTGACATGTCGCACTATGGGAGGTCGCCTGACTGGGCACGTTCGGGTCAGGCCATTTCGTTCGAGGGTGCCCGTATCAGTTTTTCTAAGTTGTGACCGCGCGGTGCCTTGTGCATCTTTGGGCGGCCCGTTTGTTTTTTTTCTCCCATGTGGAAACGCTCGGTCTGGTGCGTCATGTCGCGCAATGTGAGGTCACCCGACCAGGCATGTTTGGGTCAGTTTGTTTCGTTAGAGGGCACCCATATCAGTTTTTCTAAGTTGTGACCGCCTGGGTGCATTGTGCATGCTCGAGCAGCCCATTTTCCTTTTTCTACCATGTGGCATTGTTTGATCGAGCATGCTATGTCGTGCCTTGTGATCAGGTCGCCCGACCAGGCACATTTGGGTCAGGCCGTTTTGTTCGAGGGTTCCCGCATCAATTTTGCTAAGTTGTGACCGCTCGGGTGCCTTGTGCACATTCGAGCGGCCCATTTACCATTTTCTCCCTTGTGGCATCGTTCAGTCAGGCATGCCATGTGAGATTGTCCGACCGGGCGTGTTCAGGTCGAGCTGTTTCGTTCGAGGGCACCCGTATCAGTTTTGTTAAGTTGTGACCGCCCAGGCACCTTGTGCACGTTCAGGCAGCCCATTTGCCATTTTCTCCCTTGTGGCATCGTTCGGTCGGGCGCGCCGTGTGAGGGCGCTCGACCAAGCGCGTTCGGGTTGGGCCGATTCATTTGAGGGTGCATGTATCATTTTTGCTAAGTTATGACTGCTCGGGTGCCTTGTGCATGTTCGGGCGGCCCGTTTGTCGTTTTCTCCCTTGTGGCATCGTTCAGTCAGGCGCGCCGTGTTGCGCCGTGTGAGGTCGCTCTACCGGGCACATTCGGGTCGGGTCGGGCCATTTTGTTCGAGGGCGCCCGTATCAGTTTTGGTAAGTTGAGACTGCCCGAGTGCCTTGTGCATGTTCGGGTGGCTTGTTTTCCATTTTCTCCCTTGTGGCATCGTTCGTTCGGGTGCACCGTGTGAGGTCGCCCGACCGGGCGCATTCATGTTGGGCCTTTTTGTTCAAGGGTGCCCATATCAGTTTTGTTAAGTTGTGACCACTCGGGTACCTTTTTCACATTCAGGCAACCCATTTTCCATTTTCTCCCTTGTGGCATCGTTCGGTCGGGCGCGCCGTGTCACACCATGTGAGGTCACCCGACCGGGCGTGTTCGAGTCGAGTCGGGCCATTTCATTCAAGGGCGCCTATATCAGTTTTGCTAAGTTGTGACCACCTGGGTGCCAGCTTGTGCACATTCGGGTGGCTTGTTTATCATTTTCTCCCTTGTGGCATCGTTTGGTCGGGCACGCCATGTCGCGCAGTGTGAGGTCGCCTGATCAGGCGCATTCAGGTTGGGTTGTTTCGTTCGAGAGCACCCATATCAATTTTGCTAAGTTGAAACCACCCGAGTACCTTGTGCACGTTCGGGTGGCCCGTTTGCCGTTTGTTTCCTTGTGGCATCATTTGGTCGGGCGTGCCATGTCGCGTCGTGTGAGGTCACCCGACTGGGCACGTTCGGGTTGGGTCAGGCCGTTTTGTTCTAGGGTGGCCGTATCAGTTTTTCTAATTTGTTACCACCTAGGTGCCTTGTGCACGTTCGGGTGGCCCATTTTTCGTTTGCTCCCTTATGGCATCGTTCAGTCGGGTGCGCCGTGTGAGGGTGCCCGACCGAGCACGTTCGGGTCGGGCCGATTCGTTCGAGGGCGCCCGTATTAGTTTTGTTAAGTTGTGACCGTCCGGGTGCCTTGTGCACATTCGTGTGGCCCGTTTTCCGTTTTCTCCCTTGTGGCATCGTTCGTTCAGGCGCACCGTGTCGCGCCATGTGAGGTCACTCGACCGAGCGCATTCGGGTCAGGCCGTTTCGTTCGAGGGCGCCCGTTTCAGTTTTGCTAAGTTGTGACCGTCGGGGTTCCTTATGCATGTTCAAGTGGCCTGCTTGCCATTTGCTCCCTTGTGGCATCATTCATTTAGGCACGCCGTGTCACACCGTGTGGGGTCTCCTGACCGAGCGCGTTCGAGTCAGGCCGTTTCGTTCGAGGGCGCATCAGTTTTGCTAAGTTGTGACCGCCCGGGTGCCTTATGCACATTCAGGCGGCCCATTTTCCGTTTGCTACCTTGTGGCATCATTCGGTCGAGCACGCCATGTCGTGTCGTGTGAGGTCTCCCGACTGGACACGTTCGGGTCAGGACGTTTCATTCGACGGCACCCGTATAAGTTTTGCTAAGTTGTGACTGCCCGGATGCCTTGTGCACGTTCAGGCAGCCTATTTTCCGTTTGCTCCCCTGTGGCATCATTCGCCGTGTCGCATCGTTTGAGGTCCTTCGGCAGGGTCGTGTCATGTGAGGCTGCCCAAGGAAACACGTTCGAGCAGGTTGGGTTGGGTCGTATGAGGGTGGTCGTATCAAAAATTCTAGGTTGTGACCACCCATGTTGCTTATGCACATTTGTGTGATCCCTTTTCCATTTCCTCCCTTGTGTGCCCTTTTTTCAGGCGGGTCGGGTCGTGTCGTGTGAGGGGCGCGCCATAGGAAACTCGTTTAGGTAAAATCGTGTGAGGGAGGTCGCATAAAAAATTTTAAGTTGTGACTACCCATGTACCTTGTGCATGTTCATGCTACCCATTTGTCGTTTTCTCCTTCATGCCTTTGACGTTCAGGAGGGTCCGGTCGGGTTGGGTCGTGTGATGTCGCCCAAGGAAATGCGTTCGAGTTGGGTCAAGTCGGGTCATGTTGTGCCATGAGGGAACCCAAGGAAACATGTTCGAGAGGGTCGAGTTAGGTTGGGTCATGTGAGGGCGCCCATGAAAATTACGCATTCGGGTGGGTCGGGTCGAGTCGTGTGATGCTGCCCAGGGAAACGCGTTCAGGTCGGGTCAGATCGGGTCATGCCATATTGTGAGGGCACCCAAGGAAACACGTTCAAGTGGGTCGGGTCGGGTTGGGTCTAGTCAGGTCATTTCGTGTCATGAGGCCGCCCAAGGAAACACATTTGGGCAGGTCAGGTCGGGTTGGGTTGGGTCGTCTGAGGGTGGTCGTATAAAAAATGATAAATTGTGACCACCTTAAAATCCAGTGCCTCCTCATAAAATCCTCTCCTCATATAATCGACCACCATTACAGACGTTTACACCACATTTGGTTTAGACATTTAGTTGGTAGGTAGGGTGCCCCTATCTCCCATCTCCATATAGAGTAATTTGGTCACATATTCTTTCTTCTATGATATTGGTTCCTCTCTCTTAAGTCCTATCTCTTGTCCTTCTTCTCTCTCTCTTTCTCTCCTTATACCTCCCTCTCTCTTCCCCAATCTCCCTCTCTCCCTCTCTCTCTCTCTCTCTCTCTCTCTCTACCCTCCAATCCTCTCACTATATCCCTCCCTCTATCCTTATTTCTGTCCCCCTTCCATATTTGTGTCACTATCTCCCTCTCTTACCCTTCTCTACCTCTCTCACTCCTCTCCCTCTCTCTCTCTCTCCATTCCTTCTCTCCCCTCTCCTTCAGTTTATCTCCATCTCTCCCTTGTGACTCCCCTTGTCTCGCCACCTCTATCCAACTATGTCTTTATTATTCCTTCTCATATATATCTAGAGTTAATTTATATCATGCAATATTGGGACCTACAATTGGGTTAATTATGCCTTGTTGGCAAGGTTAAAATGGTTAATCTTCAATAGAAAAAATATAGATCAAATATTTCATCAAAAAGAGGGAACCATACCCTATCTTCCAGGCTATGCCTATTAGTTTCTTGGCCTCTTCTTGCTCTCACATGAATGTAGTTTTTCTTGACTGGTATAGAAGAAGGTTTCAAATTATCAATTATTTGTTTGGGACAACTTTTAGTTGTTTCAACACTGCTACATCATAATTCAAGCTTATCCTTTAAACCATCTTAGTTTATGGTTTAACCCCTAAACCATAAACCTCTAAACCCTTAACCCCTAACCCCTAAAAACTTAACCCCTAACCCATTTAACCCCCTAAAACCCTAGTAAAACCCTGACGCATTTAACCCCCAAACCCTTAACCCCTAACCCCTTAAACCCTAAAACATTAAACCCTTAACCCTAACCCCGTAAACCCTAATTCCCAACCCCTAACCCATCTAACCCCCTAAAACCTAACCCCATTAGCCCCTAACTTCTAACCCCTAAGTTGTGACTGCTCGGGTGCCTTGTGCACGTTCGAGTGCACTGTTTGCCGTTTTCTCCCTTGTGGCATCATTCGTTCGGGCATGTTGTGTCGCACCATGTGAGGTTGCCCTATCGGGCACGTTCGGGTCGAGCCGTTTCGTTCGAGGGTGCCTGTATCAGTTTTGCTAAGTTGTGACCGCCCGGGTGGCAACTTATGCACGTTCAGGCGGTCCATTTGCCATTTTATCCCTTGTGGCATCGTTTGGTCGGGCGTGTCATGTTGCGCAATGTGAGGTCGCCCGACCAAGCACGTTTAGGTCGAGCCATTTCACTCGAGGGCGACCGTATTAGTTTTGCTAAGTTGTGACCGCTCGGGTGCATTGTGCAAGTTCGAGTGGCCCATTTTCCATTTTCTCCCTTGTGGCATCGTTCGGTTGGGCGCATTGTGTTGTGCCATGTGAGGTCGCCCAACCGGGCATGTTCGAGTCAGGCCATTTCGTTCGAGGGTGCCCGTATCAGTTTTGCTAAGTTGTGACCACCCAGGTGGCTTATGCACATTTAGGTGGCCCATTTTCTATTTGCTCCCTTGTGGCATCGTTCGTTCGGGTGTGCCGTGTCCTGCCGTGTGAGGTCACCCGACCAGGCGCGTTCGAGTTAGGTCATTTCGTTCGAGGGCACCCGTATTAGTTTTGCTAAGTTGTGACCGCCTAGGTGCCTTGTGCACGTTCAGGTGGCCCATTTTCCATTTGCTCCCATGTGGCATCGTTCGTCGTGTCGCGCCGTGTGAGGTCACCCGACTGGGCCATTTCGTTCAAGGGCACCCGCGTATCAGTTTTGCTAAGTTGTGACCGCCAGGGTGCCTTTTGCACGTTCGGGCAGCCTGTTTCTCATTTTCTCCCTTGTGGCATCGTTTGTTCGAGTGCGCCATGTCACGCCGTGTGAGGTCACGGACCGATTGGGCACATTTGGGTCGAGCCGTTTCGTTCGAGGGCGCCCATATTCGCTTTGCTAAGTTGTGACCACCCTAGTTCCTTGTGCACACTGGGGCGGCCCTGCTTGCCATTTTCTCCCTTGTGGCATCGTTCATTTTAGGCACGCCATGTCGCGCTGTGATGAGGTCATCCGACCGGCGTGTCTGTGTCGTGCCATTTTGTTCGAGGGCACTCGTATCATTTTTGCTAAGTTGTGACCACCCGGTGTCTCGTGCATGTTCGTGGCCCGCCGGCCATTTTCTCCATTGTGGCATCGTTCTCGTTCGAGCGCGCCGTGCCGCACCGTGTGAGGTCGCTCGACCGGGTGCGGCCGGGTCGCGGCCATTTCGTTCAAGGGCGCCCGTATCGGTTTTGATAAGTCATGGATCGCCAAGTGCCTTGTGCACGTTCGTAGTAGCCCGTTTGCCATTTGCTCCCCTATGGCATCGTTCGTCATGTCACGCCATGTGAGGTCACCCAACCGGCACGTTCGGCCAAGACGTTTCGTCGGGTGCTTCGTACATCATTTTTGTTATGTGCTGTGACCGCCTTCCGAGTGCCTTGTGCACGTTCGAGTTAAATCGTTTGTTGTTTGATCCCTTATGGCATCATTCGTCTTCGAGTGCGCCGTGTGAGGTCACCGATCGGGCGTGTTCAGGTCGAGCCATTTCGTTTGAGGGTGCCCGTATTATTTTTGTTAATTATGACCACCCTAGTGCCTCGTGCATGTTCGCGCTCTCGTTCGTCATTTTCTCCCTCGTGGCATCATTTGGCCTGGGCACGTTGTGTCGCACCATGTGAGGTCATTCCGACCGGCGCGGCTCGTGCCTGGCCATTTCGTTCGAGGGCACCCATATCGCCTTTGTTAAGTTGTGAATGCCCGAGTGCCTTTGCATATCTGTGCAACCCATTTTTCTCGTTTCGCTCCTTATGGCATCGTTCGGTTGGGCGTGTCGTGTCGCGGGCCGTGGGTGACTCGTGTCTCCACTGCCGCGTTGTGCTGTGTTGTTTCGTTCGGGCGGTGCTCCGTATCGCCTTTGCTAAATTTTGAACGCCCGGCATAGCATGTGCAATATCCGGGGCCCCGTTTGTTGTTTTCTCCCTCAGGGCATCGTTCTGCCTGGGCGTGCCATGTCTCGCCATGTGAGGTCGCCCAACCGAGCGCATTCGAGTCGCGTTGCTCTGCCTGGCGGCGGGGCCGTATCGCCTTTGCTAAGTTTTGACTACACGAGTGCCTCAGGCATCGCCGGTGGCCCGTTTTCCATTTTCTCCCCGTGGCATCATTTCTTCTGCGTCACGTCGTGTGGGTCGCCCGACCGGGCGTGTTCGAGTCGGGTTGTTTCGTTCGAGGGCGCTCGGCATATCATTTTTGCTAATTTGTGACCACCCCGGTGCCTTGTGCACGTTCAGTGTACCGTTTTCCGTCTTTCTCCCTTATGGCATCATTTTTTTTCAGGCACACCGTGTCACGTCGTGTGAGGTCGCGCCTGACGGAACGTTCGGGTCGACCCGTTTCTGCTCGAGGGTGCCCATATCAATTTTTCTAAGTTGTGACCGCTCGGTGCCTCGTGCACTTTCGAGCAAAATTTCGTTTTCCATTTTCTCCTCGTGGCATCGTTCTGGCTGGGTGCATCGTGTCACGCCGTGTAAGGTTGCCCGACCGGTGCGTTCGGTCGTCGTTTCGTTCGATGAGTTATCCTTACTAAACCAAAAAATTTCCTTGAAAATAATCATTCAAGTGCCATAACATTACTACTTTTTAACCACAAATTTAAAACTTATTTTTAAGTTACCATAATTCATCTTTAATATTACATAATTAGATTAAAAAATCAACCAAAAATCCCTAGTTTATGAAATAAAAATTCAACAATTTTATATAATTAATAATTTAAATAAATGTCTTAGATCTAACCTCATTAATAATTATTTATAATCAAGAATACCACTTATTTACCCAAATCCCTTATTAACCCCAAGAAAAGTCTCACACATTTTATTTAATGGAATTTGAGTGGACTTAAAAAACACACGTATTTCATTTCAAAGTGTCAAAAATTTTCAAATATCAAAATTTTTAATTTCCTCTTCAAAATGTCTAAAATTTTCAAATATGAAAATTTTTAATTTCCCTCGTTCATTTCCCTCCGTTGCGTGGTTTTTCCAGGGAAGAGAGAGGATGCGACCATACCGTCGTTAGCCTGGGAAGGATGCATCCATACTATTGTAGGTTTGGAGGAAGGAGGCCACACGTCGGCAGTTTGGTGGAAGGATGTGGTAAGTTAAGTTTCCGTGTTTATCCAATGATAATGCAATTCCCTTTAGGTTTCTAAGAAGTTCTTTGCATCCTCATAATAGTTGTTTGGTTTCTCTCTTTTTTTTTTTTAGTTTCCTAATATGGCCCATTTCTAAATCCCGAACTCATCAACCCTTTCTCCGTCAACCGATAACCCTACATAAAACTGATAACTTTTTATGCCCATGTCGTTCTTCTCGAGGTACCAAGATATGCACACCATCCTTATACTCGAGAGAAAAAACCCACGACCCATCACACAAAACCTTGTCTATCACCAAGTATGCATAGCCATGGCACCATCTTCTCGCAACCCCATGAAATCGGATTCTCGCATCTAGTGTGATGAAGGTCACGTGTTCAATTTCCTCACTACGTGGCCGAATATGCCTACAAATGCATGTTACTTTGATGCCCATTAGTCTCTTTGATGGAAATATGTACATAGGAGTTCAATTTCTAAGGAGAAGGGAACTAGCCATAACGCTAGCATTTTTTAAATCTCACATCTCCAAAAAAAAGGCATGGATTCAATCCTATCACTCTATAATCTAAATTCTCCAAGCTTTCGTAGACCTTATAGCCATGTAATTCATAATTTCGGCTTTGCATTTGGATCCTATCACTCCAAGATTCACATTTTCCAGTTGACAAGGAATCGAGCCCTTGCTTTATTGCTCCATAAAGATCATTTTCTAGTAATACATAGGATTTGTGCTCTCTCCTTTATCGCTTCAAGAAGATCATTTTCGATACATGAAATCAACTCTTCCTTTATTGCTACAAAATATTTACCGTTGATATATCACTGCAAAATTCGATTATCTAGCAATATTAGTTAGGCCTTTACCGTACGAATATGTGGATTCTTTAGTGAAACAGAGGTGTTGGGCTTTTTCCTTTATTGCTTGAAGATGTCAATTTCTCGAATTATAGGGTTTATAATCATCACAGACTTGAAGTTCGCTTAAGGAAACTCGTGTTAAAGTACAACAAGGATTGTACCAAATACTGTCGTCACTTAACCGGGTTTGAACTTTGTACCTTCTAAACTCGACCGTGAGCGAGCCCTAGACTTCGCTTGGTGAGTCATGGTGCTATCATGCAGGACTTTGCCGCCACATCAAACTTGAGTTGGAAAACTTTTAAATGAATATTGAATGCCTATGAATTGTCCATGGTCACGTATACCCCCATATTCACATAGTTGGTAAGGTATACCTCTCAAAAGGGGGAGGTGGGGTTCATTTTTTCGTATAATAGCATGCCACCAACTCAAATTCAAATAAAATAAAAAACTCGCTCAAAGGAGAGTACATTGGTTGGAAAACTCCATTGATAACATATATGATAACGAATTTCTTCTTACCGAAACAGAATTTTAGAAAATTGAGCTCAAAATGCTGTGCAACTTTGGTTTTCTTGACATTCATCAAAAGTCGCAACAACCCAAGCTTGACATTTAAAATAATAAGTAGACTCGCTATCAAGTGGACTCCAATAGTATAGCTTCACAATCCAAGCAATCTTTAATGCATGTAGAATCCAAAACTAACCGCCATTGATTTGTTGAAAATATTTCTTAATAAAAAAAAAAATTGATAAATCAAAAGCCGTAAACATGAACCATAGTATGGGTAGCCTAGACCTAGACTTGCTCCAAGACTAAGTTGTGTGCAATCCCGATGGAACCAATCGGATCTTGGAGTGATGTTGCATATTTTGCATATTGGTTTGAGCCGTATGGTGTTGTGGAGCTTAGAACACCATATTTAGAAGCGTATGAAATTCTTCGTATGTAGGTTGTGTTGCATATGGAGGAGGCCGAGATCCATATGTTGTAAGGCCCGACAGATATGTCGAGTAACCAATTCGTGGTGGTGCACATCGGTACCCGTGGCCCCGGCCTATGATATGAGTTCGTTTGATAGTCTATTCCATAAGCCGGCTCCGTATCTATGGAATTGACCGCATTTGTGGAGATACCGCAGTTGTGATGATAGCTTCTCCTTCGTCATCACCGCAAGTTTCACAAGAATGTACCTTCCATCAATGGTTTTGTTTGGTTCTTTAAGAGCCCTCTTGTAGCCTCCACAGTTTTGAAAGTCACAAATGAAAATCCCTTGGATTTGTTGGTATTCTTATCATACGTAACCGAACCTTCTTCTATCTCTCCATATTTAAAAAAAATCTAAAAGCTTATCGTTGGTCATATCATATGAAAGACCACCAATGTAAGTTTCCTTTGAGCTCGATCTCGTACTTTGATCCGTGACCCGGGCTTGTCACCGCCGCATTGCTTACAATAATCCTCCCATCAATAGTCTTGCTAGGCTCTTTCAATCTCCCTTTGAGCAGAATCCATATGCTTAAATGTGACAAAGCCAAATCCTCGTGACTTTCCTAATGTCTTATCCATAATAAAAACACCCTCTTCAATCTCCCCATACTATTCAAATGCATCACATGGTCTCGTGGAAGAAGTCTCCCAAGCCAATCCATGCACAAACAAACCTTCGATGAGCAGTGGTCCTTGCTTGCAACATCTTTAATTTCTTTCTTCTACAATTTCAGGGTATGAATAATCGCCTCGACCATCAAAGAGATCAACTTCTCTTGCTTAGTGGCCTGCTCAAAGAAGTGCAGATCTCTCCTTCAAGAGTTGCAGAGGGAGCGGGCTTGGCTTCCTCATCCAACTTTCTCTTCTTACCATCGCCTCGACCTCCATGATTTTTTCTCCTGGCTTGAGAAGAGGGGGTTCATACTAGCTTAAATTCCCCCAACGACTCATGCCAAGTCTTTTAAAGATTGAATGATTACAAAATCTTCCTCTATCTCTATTAACACATGTATAGAAATGTGAGGAAGCTACAGGTGACTTACCCATGTCTTATTATCTAACAAGTGCAATAATAATTAACACTTAATAGACTCAACTTTAGGAGGCATAATATTAAAAGGTCTACAACAATATGCTATCAAACCTCGTTGCACATTTTTTAATCCTCTTAGCCACATTATAATTTATAATGTGACTCTCGTTGC
This sequence comes from Pinus albicaulis, assembly GCA_034641835.2. Classification (NCBI taxonomy): domain Eukaryota; kingdom Viridiplantae; phylum Streptophyta; class Pinopsida; order Pinales; family Pinaceae; genus Pinus; species Pinus albicaulis. The sequence continues at coordinate 32,864 of JAXQQM020075532.1, forward strand.
ACATTTTCATACTAAGTCCAAAATTATCTCCCGAAATTTTCATAGTTTTGTGAAAGTTGTAGCTATTGGTACGTGATTCCCGTGCAATCTTGAGTGGCACCATGTAACTTCTAATTAATAAAGATGTATCTTTTCAATGTCATAAAAGTTTATCCTCCTCGACACTTACCCAGGTTGTCTTGTGGTCGTACCTCTTTTGTTGGTACAATATTTCACAGACCTTAGAGTACCATGAAGTAAAAACTCTAGTATTTATCATGAAAATTTGCTCTCAAATTTCTCGTGCTTGTTTTATTGTTTAAAGGGTATTCAAAGAGTAGTGGCTCACATTCAGGAGTATCCCGATGGACTAGAAGGATTGCCTAGGGACTGCCTTAATGATCTATTTTTTTATAGCTTTCATGAAAGGGCAATGTCTCATAAACAAATATCCCCATTTTTTAATTTTTCTCTTCGTAGAAGGTAGTAATAAAATGAGCTTCAGGTATCTTCTATTTATCCATTCACAATTTTTATTTTGGGTCTAGATAGCTCCTAATGCCAAAATCAAGAGCTAGTTTCTCATATAAGAAGAATGCGTAGAATAGAATGTTGCAACATCTTTAGAACATCCATCAAGCTAAAATAATAGAAGGGACTGGCTTTTCTCGTTTTGTGATTGGAATTTGTGTTTCGATTCGGGATTTTCTTCGTTTCTCATTGGGTTTGTTGTTTATTTGAGTTTCTATTACAGAAGGTTCTAATTTTGTAGATGGTGTTAGTTGAGAGCATTTGCTATTGATCTTGTTACTTATGTACTTTTTCTTTTATAATTTGAGCTTGCAAGCTCTATATGCTTATTATGCATCCTTGTTCTTTCCATAGCTTTGAAGATCCGGGAATGACCAATTCAAATATTCAATCCATTTTGTTTAAAGCCATGCTTTCACTGCTATAAATACACTTCCATAATGGGATCCAAGGGTAGAAATATCAAGGGACTGGGGAGGCGTGTCGTTAGTCCAAGCTTAGATCTCTATATATAGGACAAGGAGTGGTGGATGTTCTTTCCGTTTAACTATATATTGGTTATGTAGTTTTCCCGATTGTTGTTCCATTGAGGTTTGGATGTGACTTTGGGTCACTCTGGGTTAGACCCTTTTGTTTCAATCCACTACTAATTCCGCAGAAATAGGATTTTTCTGATCAGAATTCACTGGCTTCATGGGGATTAGAGTTTGTCATTGAGGTTATTTGAGTCAGTGATCTTGATGTTGTTCCTTTTTAAACATACAACTTTGGTTGAGTTTGTCTACGAACATGCCTTTTTGAAGTTAATCGCCCGTAAAGGCTAATCCGTTAAATTTGGGGTTTTTCAGCGGTAATATGGGCATTACAAATGTGTGAGAGTTTTCTATACCTCTCAAAATGAATTCCTTAATGTCCCAAATCTTTAAATGAATTCCCTTCCATGTCTTCACTCCCAAAATGTGAAGTGTCCAAATGGTTCTCGCCCCCAATAGGGTTGTTGGCTCAGATACCGGAAAGCCATAGGTGCGTATAAACCTATCATCATAAGGGCAAAAGAACAGTGTTGGAATCAAGAAGGCCTTTAGTTTTCTATGTCATAAAATCACCTAAAGGAAACAAGAATAATCGATTATGCATGAATACCACCTTGCCGATGTCAATAACCAAGAAGAAGAAGGGCAGCTTAAGGGTAAGCAATCAAGTCAGGTATTGTCTTCTCAGGTATATTCCTGTGTCAATAGATAATGTAGGTGTTGTTTGGTTTAAAACACTGTTAGGCTAGATGCGATTGTGGCCTAGTCATGACAGGGCCTGCCGCCTAGACTTGTCACTCTAGGGAATAAATATATTTAAATAGGGGTTTATCATTTAAGTTATAAAATCAAGGGTTTTATCACGATGAATTGATGCTACAATGATATCATAATGAGACTTTGGATATTCGCTTTGATCAACATATTATTGATAACTATGATTATGTCCAACCATATTATTGAAGAGCTTCAAGGGCTTTCCTCATTTGATGACAAATACACTTCAAAACTTTATACATTCATCATTTGTATATATGAGTTTAGATCATAAATATAGCATCATATATCATTCAATTCTTTGTAATCATAATAATGTAGAGGCTTAAGGATTAGGAGGAATCCTAGTGATGCATTGAAATTCTTTGAATATATATACAATAAAATTCTTACTCCTTTTTGTTGATACATACTTCGCATAGGTTTTGATTTGAATGCAACAACATAGTTAGATCAATTGCTTCGCTTTCCGAACATAGAACAAATTTGATGGTTTTCTTCATATAAGTTGACTCAACATTTTCTTTGGATTTATCTATAACTTCGATTTATTTCTCTCGTGGTAGTTTAGATGTTGGAAAGAGGCTACATGTCTTCCTAATTCCCCAAATCAAGTGCATTAGTTTCTCATATGGATGTTTGGTCCTCGAATGTCATCGACCGTCCCCACCGGGCACCGCATTTGTCACTTTCTCCTATGCAACATGGGTTGATTCTTCACCAATAACATAATCCTCTAAGTTTAATTTAGGAAATGAACTTGAGGATTTCCTTGTAGCCTCCACCGTTCATCTCTTTTATCCTTCTCTTTGAGTCCACTGGGCCTGACTCAATTGGTACCGACTTTGTTTTAGTTTTGGAAGTCTTTGTGAATTTTGATATGCATAATATATCCAAGTTTTACCATCGCTTGAAATACACCGGTCCAATTTTAAAATGTTTGGCATCGCAAGAAAAAAACGTGAGAATTTTTTGTACCCAAAAAAATCTTTTTCAACTTCAATATCATTTCTTACAATTTTTTACCGCATTTCGCAATGTTGATACCCTTTGGATATGAATACAAGATATTTTCTATCTATGCCATCAATGCTTTAGGAATTTGACGGAGGCCTACAAACTCGATTCTTGATTAGATTCTCGTTTCAAATCCTTTAGAACGTCGAGGTACCGTATTACTATCAAGCCTAAAACTCTATATCTCGAAAGGCATCTCCAACAACGTGGAAAATAGGTTCACCATACCAGGAACCTAGAATACCATCATGAGGATGATTGAATTTCTTGCCCTCGAGCCCTATTCTCTAATAAGTGAATTCCACCGGCCACATAATGCTTGGCAACATTACAAAGTGCTTGAAGAAGTTTCTCTTTTGCAACTAAAATATTGTAGTTCTTCATCCGTAAGTGGTGTACAATGCTAGAGAAATCTCCATCTCAGATATCAGAATAAATGTGCAAAAGGAGGGTATAGTGAAGTCTAGAGAAATCCGTATCATCCGTCATCGTAGCTCATTAACACTCCGTCCTTTCTACTCATCGTAATAAGCAATACTCAATAAGAGTTTAACTAACAAAGCTCACAAGACTCTCCTTTAGCACCAATTGCATAAGCAGCTTTACCCAAAGAAGAGTTTAACTAGGGCATGGGACGAGGAGAGAGATCCGTGCACTTAGGTTTGGACCACACATCCCCTTTGTGTGCTTGCGATCAACCCCGAGGGTGAGTCGCGGGAAAATACCATGTGCCTAATACTAATAAAGCTTTACTTATGGGAATGGCCGGAGAGCGTCTTTACCAAAGGTATCACCCACAAGAGAGGAACGCCGGGTTTAAGCTCCTTTAGTTGCGCAAATTCCTAGAAACAAGAGGTTCACTATCACCAAAGACGTAGCAAGGGAAAACCAAAACCCCGAAGAGGTAGAGGTGGAAAACAACACCATTCGTACTAATTGAATCATCTTCGCATCGAGACCGAGTAGGATAAAAAGCAAAGGCATAGACAAGAGGGGTAGAAGGAATGCTTACAGAGCGAATGGTATATATATAGGTCATGTAGTTAGGCGTATCAAACATGTTATCCTTATTTATTTAGTTGAGCGACATTTATTTTTTTTTAAATATTTTTTCCGTTTCGTCGAATAGCGATGCTTCAAAGTGTCGAAGAGCGACGATTACTTTTTTAAATATTTTCAATCGTTCATCGAATAGCGACTCTCGATAGCCATCGCAAGAGCGACGCTTTAAAGCGTTGGGAGACATAACGGCCGCAATTTCCGACGGTGGTTTGAAAATCAAGGAACGTCGAAGACCGACACTTTAAACGTTGGAAGCAACATCGCATTGCGACATTTTTTTTTGAAACCTGAAAAGCGTCGAAAGCACTGTTTGTTAACAATGTCGCATTGCAACACTTCGGCAAAGCATCGCATTGCAACATTTTTGAAAAAGCGTCGATATTGCGACACTTTGCAGCGCTTCGTATTGCGACACTTTGCCAAAGAGTTGGTATGGTGACACTTCACAAGCGTCGGTATTGCAAAACTTCTCAAGTGTTGGTATTGCGACACTTTTCAAAAACGTCGAAAAGTGTCGCTTCTTTTGACACTTTATTGAAGTGTCGGAATTGCGACGTAATGGCTAACCACATTTTTCCCATTTCAAACTATCAAGCTCTTGCGACCACTATGTGTCGAAATAGTGATGAAGTGGTCGTCGAAATTGGGCCAAATTTACTAGTGAGGGCACACCATCCCAAGTGGAGCCACCGTTATCACCGAGAGAAAATGAAGCATCATTTGAAAAAAAAAAAAATTCCTGTAGGTTCATGTGTCGAAGGTAGGGTTATAGGATTCATTTTTCATTACTTGGTCAATGAAATTTTTTAATTTTTCTTATTTAGTCTATCCTAAGGTCTAAACCTACCCTCATTTAAATCCTCTCATGTCACATCAATCATGATTTTATGACATTTCTCATTTCCAAGGTTATAGCATCGAAAGTGTCATTTTAGCTAAGAAACCACACTTTCGTAGCGAAATACAAAGATAAAATGCACTTTTTGCTACGAAACTCGCTAATACTTTCATAGCAAAAATGCTCCAGGAATACACTAGGTATGCTACAAAAGTAATTTTCTTTCTTTACATGTCAAATTAGTTGTTAGATGTTAGAAAATGATTTGAAAATAATAAGTTAGATGCCATTTGAGTCATTAGGGTAAATATCAAGGTAAATAGTCGTGGCTAAAGTCATCATCAACATTTTAAGCATGTATGAGTCATCATTATGTTATGAGTGGTCATTTAACTTCAAAATATTTCAAATTGAGTCATTTGTCATTCTTCGTTCTTTATTTGCGTGTTATTGAGCTTTGGAGAGCTATTTCATTGAGCCAAAGCTATGGCCGGTATTTTCAAAGGTTTGTAGATATTATTGATCAAGAGAGTGGGCAAAGAGGAAGACATTATCAATCGAGGTAGACAAGATATTAAAGAACCATGGCCGCAAAAAGGAAGACAAATAAAGGTGGTCATCGTCTTAGATATGAGCCATCGCATATGAACCCGATAAATGAAGACCCAATATCCGTAGAGGTTTTCGAAGAATGGGATTTTTCACTTTTGTGAAATGTTACAAGGCCGCCATGTATAGGTTTCCAAATAATTTTCCTTAAACTTCAATACGAACAACATTTACTAAAGTAGGAATGTTGAATCGACTATAACACCAAAGATCATTTCAAGAAAGAATAGGGATTCCAAGAGGACAATAAAATGGTTCAAAGGGTTCAAATTCAACATGGAGGAATGTAAAGAGTTTATCAATCCATAAAATAGTGAACTCGACCTTTACAAATGCCATTCCAAGGAGCTACATGAAGGATAATTTCTCCAAGCTACTACTTATCATCCACAAATATTTCACTTGTGAAGGGAGATATCATAAAGTCTATTCTTACCACTTCAAGCTTCTCCTACACTTTGTTGGTAAGATATCTCTTGATCTACCTTTCTTTACATAGAATTTTAGCAAAAATGGCAGATAAACTCTCAAGAAAATCTCGAGGGAAATGAAACCTCACTTTTTCATCATTGCTTAATAAAATTGCTAGTTTTAGATGAGTTACAAAGACCTGTCTTCATTTCTATTTGTTATGTTTTTGAAATGGATACCATTACCCCTAAAATAACTCCTAAACCTAGAGGTATACCATCACATTTAGTGGTTAACAAAGTGAACCAATAGGGGTAGAGTAGAGTGATCTAGAGATGATGGAAACATAGCAAGCCAGAGATTTGATACACCCACTGCTCCACCCGCAAAACAAAAGTAAATAATGAGAAAACCTCGCAAAACAAGAGCCATCTATGAGTAAACAAGGCAAAGAAAAGGATTACAAGGACCCAAATGCTGGCTAAAGGAAATTTAGAAGAAATACTACATGGTAATGGAGCATAGAAGAGACTTCATAGTCTAGGGCCGAGGATATAAATGAGGTGGGACAAGATCAAGAAAGCTAAATCAAACAAATAAGTTAGAGTTTGAAGGTGAGGATGCATTTTTTATGTTTCAGATAGGAATCCCATGACAAGACATGTTAGAAAACCGTTGGAAGGCAAGGGTAAGAAAGAGGTTCATCCAAACACCGACAAATTCCGAAATACCACAAGACATTATTGATATTTCATCATCTCGCAAAAAAGATCCACTAACAAGACAAAGAAAGGAAAGGAGCAGGTTATTGAAAAAATAGAGTTTGAACTCCTTGAAGAATAATTGATGTTAGCTAATCATGAAATTTCAGTTATGAAGAAGGAGGCAAGGAAACATAATGTCCAAAAGGTTCGCCTTTGAAAAGATGAAAGAGTTTTGGGAAGAGCAAAGTTGGACACCGTAGAAAAGACCCTAAACAACACACAACAATTAATCAAATGGACTATGCCATTGAGGAAAGAGGTGAAACATGTCGAATAATGAACCTACACTTGAAATATACCAACATAAAGCTAAAGGATCAAGTTAAAGACGTCCAATAACAACTAGAATAAGATCCAGGAGGAGATGGAGAAGAAAGGTCTAAAAATGACAAGAGTTGAGGAGCCAATAGCTCTCAACTCATCATTAATGAAGAAGAAACACCTAAAGACTCCTAATTTGAGTCGGTTTATGTCTTTAAAGGTTTAATGGCATGTTGGAAACAAATCTTATATAGCCGGGAAAGTACATTTTTGAAACTAAGAAAAAAATTCGGAATTAACACAAGCCAGAAGGCCACCTAGGCTTGAAGCTGGGGAAATGATACGAAACCACCTATAGATTTCTTTGAATTTAAAACCACTTTGGGTAGTTTCCAAGGAGAGGAAATGATATGGAGGATGTTTCAAAGTGATGAACACAATGCAAAAGGAAAAGAAGTATGTGATTTTATTGCAAAGGTCATTTTTCGTACGCTACAAAACTACCATACTATCATAGTGAACTATTTTGAAGGTTTCTAAGAAGGTTTATGGGAAGTTTCTTTGATGTGTGGAAACTTTCAAAGGGTCAAGGGATCTTACCATCAATCATCCATGACTTGAAGACCAAGAAATTAAGACAACTCATCAACCAAAACATTCGTTGAATATAAGGACCGTTTTCTTCAAAAATAGTATGTTTGTTTCCAAAAATTTGATGAGGATAATCATGACAAGTAGTGATGAGTTCGTAATAGATCATTCGAACATGTGAACCTTTATTTGTCGTATGTATAACTCGTTTCAAGAGATAAGGTGAAGTGATGTAATAATTAGTTGTTTGAGTCATATTAGGAAAAGGACCGTTTAATAGAATAGCCGTCATTTTCTCATTAAAGTACATGTTTTCTTCTTATGCAAGGTGTCATTAGAAAATTTGATGAATCTACCTAAGAGGTAGATCATCTCTCATGTAACAAGGTCTATTAAAGGGCGTATATTCGAATTTGCAAAGGGTTGGAGATTTTTTGGCAATACCTTTATGTAATTTGACTGATATTAGTAATACAACGAGGAATTTATCACCAACCCGAGGTTCTCATGGAGTTTTTAGTGCTTATTTGATCTATATTTTCTATGTGTACCATTTGTCATGGTTTTCATCTTTAATACTTATAATTCATAGGTGTATTCTCTCGACTTCCTTTATTTATGAAATGGCCGAGTTATTTCATGTTTCAAGTGTGATTTACCTACCTCACCTTCCATGTCAAGAGAACTTACCACCGAACTACCGAATTTATCGTACCCATAAGCCCAATGATTTATGACTTGTACTCTTTTCAACCTACACACATCACAATCAAGTTATTTTCCAAGCAGAAGTTAGCCATCTAGTTTCATCATTATCAAATATCATTAACCCCTTTGAGAGAGCTTTCGACCGAAGAGGTTAAGCTTCAGCTTACAAGTTGGTTTGAAATAGTTACATGAAGTTGTCCGATTACAAGTGAATTAAGCGCAATTTTGTGATAACAGGTTAGTTGGAAACCATAAAACCACATGGAATTGGAAGCTATACTCCGCCTTATGGGCATACCAAACGTCAATGAAAATTTCTATGTGCTTCACGCCATTCTAAATAGCATTCAAAAGATGGAAGAAATTCTTCCAATCGAGTGTGAGATTCCATCACTCAAGCTAGTTCTCGATCACCGTGCAAACTTGTTGAGATGCCACATTGGCACTCAAAGCTCACAAGCACCGAGTCAAAGCTCAATACAAAACCCGTCAAGCCTCATTCTTTCCAAGAAGGTGATCTCGTTCTACTTACGATCAAAGACACAAACTTTGGGGCAGAACACTTCAACCATTATGGCTTGGTCCTTACGTCGTCACGAAAGTCCTTTCAAAAGGAGCTTATGAACTTTAGGAATCGTAATGGGATTCCACTTGCTAAGCCCCGCAATAGGCTCTATCTCGAAGAATTATTTCACCTAGTGTTTCACTCGGGAATATGCTTTGTAATTTTATGTATAATTTTTTTAATTTTTTTTTTGGTGTGTTTGACATTTTGGGATTTTAGTGTTTTTCTCATGAATACTCTCTTCTTTATACAAACATCTCTTCGTCACCCTTTCCATACGTTGGATACGCAGATGGTGCCAATACGATGACACATTGCATCACTCGCTCGGGGTCCTCTCTACACCTAAGTTAGAACTACTTGGCTCTTGCGTAATCTTCCTCGGCAATGCCACCAACAATATTGTTGAGTACATGTTTGCGATACAACTCCTCACTCTTGAAAGTTGCATCTCGCGACATCTCCAACTGCTGGTCGTTAGATTCCTAGCTAGTCATTATGCATTTGAACAATTGTTATCACATCCGTTATCCGCCTTATTACGTTATTAATTAAGGTTACGACTTATATAACGTCAATTTCAAATCACTATTTTTGAGCACATTCCTAGAAAATCTAATACATTAGCCGATTCATCGGGAAAATTATGTGTTAGATTGGAATTTGTCGCATTTATTATAGAAAGAGTCATGCATGAGTGTATATTTTTCAATCATAAAAATAAATAAAAATTAAAAACACAAGATCGAAATCAAAAAATAAAAATAAATATATATATATATATATATATATATATATATATATATATATATATATATATATGTCATGTCCAATAATGTTACATAAAAAAATTCCTAAAACTTGGATGTTTTACAAAAATTGGCTCGCTAAGCCTCACTCTAGCATTTATACATCTATCCACTTTTCCTCCCGAGCCCGCTCGCTCATGGTAGCGTATAACTACTCTAGCTAACCTCCTAAGAGGCACCAAGAACCTCTCCAACACACCCACTATGTGTCGCGTGTGTGAACTCGGGGATCTCCCTCATAGTGTGAGGTGGCATTCCCATGCTCAATCCCTCGAGGTTCCTAGCATCCTCGTGAAAATGCATGCATCATCAACCTCTTCTTGCCGCCGCGGCTCCTAAGCCGCTATACTAGCCCTAAGTAGCTATGTTCCTAACCTTGCATAGTGAGGAGCTTTCACTAGACAAATGGGTGCCACATATGTGTCAAACAATAAGCTTCATGTCAAAATATTTTCACCCATTAAACAAAAAAGTTTCATAAACATTCAAAAGATAAAAAATACTTAAACACCGATCATGTTCCTTCTTACCATCCGGACCCCACCGAGTACCTAGTGTAGTATCAACTCGAATCTCCCGTATATTTCATTCGTACATAGGGATAATCCTCGATCATCGGATCTGCCATCTAGCCACTCAAAGAATGCATAATCAAAATGATGACGGATTGGACCCTAGTCTCCATGTGATCAAAGCATAATGCTGAGCATGTCTTGGCCTCATGGTCCCATTGCATCCACAGATAATCCCCGCCCTATCATGACTCGCTCTAGTATGAAGGACATTATTAGTGTACCACACCCAAACTCTCGTTGGGTCCGAGTCTTACATGTCGTTAGTTCTTCTCGAACCCGCGAACACTCGTACCCAAGAAAAAACTCATGGCTACATGCAATCCAAGCACAGCTTTCTGGGCTCAGGCTACATGTTGAATCTTAGCTCCCTCCAAGTGAACTATCATCCACAAGAGAGACCTCATCGATCTCGAGACCACCCGTGCTATAAGAACCTCGCTAGTTGCTTACCGGTGCGTATTTTTATGCGTTGAGCTTGGATCAAATCCGCAATAGTGTGGGGATCAGCCTTGTAACTTGTCATATTTGGCCTTATTCCTTTAATAACATGCTAGTCATAGTATATGTGATATTTCTCAATTGAGAGTTCATGACCCCGATGTGAAAGACATAAGCCGCTGATCATCCCACTCGTTGGATGATCCATATAAGAAGATCTTCTTTCCCCCTCATCACTCTAATTGAGCATACTTCAAAGAACCGCATCTAAGAAGAACCAAAAAAGTATCAAGATCGTTGACCATTTCGCATTCTTCCCGCTCATGCTCTCGTTTGCGCTTAAATACTCATGGTAAACAGTTTCTCTGATAAATACACAAGACAAGCCTAATGGATTATTTTAGTGTAACACTTTAGGATTGAGGAAAACAGGGTTAAAAATGATTATGTCGGCTAACGCGGGCCCTAGTGCAAAAAGAGCATGCTAACACACTTTCCTTAACGGGCAAGCATGCTTAATGCGGTCCTAACACCGGGCACCCACATTAGCCACTTAAAAAATTTTAGGGCTTGCTGAAAATCCAATTTCCAAGCAAGTAAAAACTAAAATGACACCGGAAAGCTAGATTAAGGCTCAATTCCTCTTACCTAGATCTCAGGACCAAAACCGTTGTCTTAATTAATCATGAATCAAAGAGAAGTTTTCACCTCTTTTTCGCCTAGAGCTCTTTCACAACACTCAAAATAGTGAAAATGAAGGTCTATTGCTTTCTTATAGACATTATGGAGTTATGAATCACTCAAATTTAGTCCGTTAAAATTGGTAAATTTCCGTCATTTTTTGTCACAACTATTGTTTTTTTAAACGTCACCGATGCTTCCGATGAGTTGTTAGTGTTCATGTGTAGATTTGATGTGTTCGACTCGAGATGAGATTTTTGAGACTTTCAGCGTTATTAAAACTAAAAAAAAACCATGAGTTTCCTTTGTCGGCTACTTAAACTACTACGATGAAGAAATATGAGCCATATTATTTTCCATATTTTTAGCTCGTTAAAAAACAAAAAAAAACAATCAGTTTTTCTCCATTAGACCTGCGAAAATTTCACAGAGAGCATCGAGTTTTTCTTCATCTCGACTTGTTAAAACTTCACGAAAAATATTGACTTTACTCCATCTCCTCGTACTCATAACAAAATGAGTAGATGTCCATTGAACATAGGTTTATCACTTTATCCAGATTCAATGGACTAACTTACGTAAAATGAATAGTGTTAGGCTTACTATTCTCGCTTCGTTGTGCTTGGTTATCAAACATGACAAAGGTACCCCCCGGAGTTGTCTTTATGATTTATTTTCCACTCTCTAAATATGAAAAGATCATCTGGACACCACCCTGACCCCGTTAAACTTAATCGATGAGGAAAATCAGACAAAGTGGATACTTATTCTTCTATTATACTCCGAAGGTCGACTTGGTAGCACACAATTCGAACATGGCACTTCCCAAAGTTTCACTCGCAATTATTCAAACCCTACCATCTATGAGTTTAGCCTTTAGATTTTGATGCCCCCGTACTGGGTGAATCCCGAAAACCCTTTTCTATTCATTAAGCCTAAGCTTCCTTGTACCTTTTGTTACCGTGCCTTCTATTTTTCAAGAGGATCCCGCTTATCTACTTCTTCCCGTATCTACCGATCCATTAGATACCGTAAATTATTTGTCTTCGCTTACTCCCATTTGATTCGATTTCATCTTCAAAACACAAAATCATCTTTTCCCATTTTGTTTCGGAATCATGGTAGGATGCCTCAAAGCAACGCCTTTCGCCGCATCTCTCTTCCATCGACTTCAAAATCTTATTTAGAAGTTGATCCGTAAACACACGTACCTAGGTGCTTGCGGCATCTAGTGGAAGGTTACCTTGTGTTTGATTGGGGGTTCTAATTATTGATCCTAGTCGAATTATTCTACGTGTTTGGCATCAACTCCTTTTATTCACACTCACATATTATACTATGCACTGGGGACTAGCACTTTACTCATGGGCCACCCTCGCGTATGTTAACAATTTTCATTATTGACTAGTAATCAAACGATTTCCCACATGTTCAACTAAAACTCCTTCATTCACATGTAGAAATATGGCCAAGGAAGTGGCGACCAAGGCCTTGGGCCGAGGCTTACATCATTTCGCTGTGTTTCGACATTGTTTTCGAGAAAAATTATCGATTGATCCCGTCATGACAGGCTTCGACATTATGCTTATCTATGGACACACTAGTCATCTCTCTTTTTTAGAGAAATCATTTTGATACAACTACCGAGCATGGAATGCCCAACTCAGACAAATACTTATATTTCTAACATATGTTGTTGTTTCGTGTCTTCCTCGGTCTTCCAACTCCTCTCACTCTAATATATATTATAAATTATTTCGCCATCGTCTTCGCCCGACCTCACAATTTAGGGGCATCTCGTTAATAAAGAAAACTAACTTCCCACGCCCGAGGACAAGGTAACATGGAAGGAAGAAAATGACCCGTACAAAGACCATTTTTTCCAAGGTAACACACCCCCAATGATAGCTAGACAACGTAGTTATAATTCACCCTAGCCATGCAAAGGAGTGTTAGTGCCTAGGGTAGCGTTATGTCTTGCCCCGGGCAACGTTATCAATGTTTGAATGTGAAAAGGGAAATATCCCTGAAAAATGACTCGTCATTTCCCCGTTTTTTCTCGAAAGAGTTAGTCTAAAAGTAGAAACTTATGGTACAAACATTTTATTAGATATTTCAAAACACAATCGAACTCCTATGGGAGGAAAAATCAAGGAAAAGCTAGGAAAATAATATCTTTCCCGATTTGAACTAGTTGAAAGGATTGGAAAGGTCCATTGAGGAGGGATATCTATCAACTACCACCCAAGAATTTTACTCCGTTAGCACCAGTAAAGGGACAAGAATGTTGGATTCAAGCCATGAATGAAGAAATTAACAAGATGAAAAGAATCATATCAGGAATCAAGCTCCAAGACCTCATGATAAAAGTTATTGGAACAAAATGCATATTCAAAAAAAAGTTAAAAATGAAAATGGGAGATACATAGAAGGTGCCAACTTGTTTGTAAAGGGTATGCTAAACAAGAAGCTATGACTGAAAAGAAACATTTTCAATTCGTAGCCGATTCTGATGCCATAATAATTTTTCTTTCTTTTTTCAAGTTTTCAACAATTCAAAAGTTTATCAAATGGATGTAAAATCATTTCTCAATGGTGACCTAGAAGAATAAGCTTATATGTAAAAACCAAGGATTCATTTCGGGAAATGATGAAAAATTTGTTTTCAAAATAAAAAAGGCTCTATATGGTCTCAAATGTGCTCCTGCATGGTACTATCATCTAACAAATATCTTCAACAACAAGGTTTCACAAAAAGGATCTCACAACAATAATTTATACACAAAATTGAGAATGATAAACTTTTAATTATTGTTGTGTATGTTGATGACATCATTTGTGGGAGTAATGAAGAGTCCATGAGTTAAAAAATTTCTTTGTTATGCAAAATAAGAATTTTAAATGTCAATATTTGGGAACTAACATATTTTCTTGGCTTCCAAGTGCAACAAGAAATAGATGGCATATTTCTATCACAAGAAAAATATCTCAAGAAAATATCGAAGAAGTATGGGGATGGAAGATTGCAAATCGTGAGAAACCCAATGGTAACCGGATGTAACCTCGGCTTCTCATGATGATTCTCCCATGGTAAACCAACCATGGTATAGATCTATTTGAAGTTTGATTTATATGACCTAGACAAGACCAGACATTATGCAATGTGTTGGGATTGTCAAGACGATTCCAAGATAATACAAAGGAGTCACACGTTCAATTAAAACGAATATTCAAATATCTACAACGGACTCAAGACTTGCCTATGGTATCCAAATAATGTTGATCTTACTCTTCATGTCACACATGCGGATCGGGATGGAAATGTTGATGATCAAAAAAAGACCATTAGTAAGGAATTTGCTATGGGGCCCCGATTAGTATCTTGGTTTAGTAAGAAAAAGTTCCATTGCATTATTCATAAATAGCTAATATGTATCGCTACATCATGATGCACATAACTTCTTTAGATGATGCAAACATTACAATATATTCAAATCACCTTTTCCTCCCCATCTCCACCCATGTGATAATACAAGTTCCATCAAGATTCGGTAACTTCAAGAGGTATCAAGACCAAGACATTCTATCAAGGACTACTTCTTATAAGAACAAGTACTTGTAGTATGTCAAATGGAGTATGTTCCTCCCAAAGAAAAAGTTGCCGTTATATTTACTAAACTTATTCCCGTGAAGCATTTGAATATCCGAGACATGTTTGTGCTGTCCCCGGCTCACTTATTAACTAATATTGATTGCATAAGATTAAATTTGCAGTACAGACAGGTGTTTCATGAAGATGAGCCAATGTGATATACGCAAGTTTGTGTGTATAAAGCCGCATATGGTTTTGCCAACAAAAAACGCGGGGTCACATTTACTTAGCCCTGTGGTGTTGAGGTTTTAGGATACTGTCTTTGGTCGAGAGGATTGCATTGTTGGTGTCCTTAGCAGGTTTCGTATTATGATCATCTGAGATTCTTTGTTCTTCGTTATAAATAGTCATATCTTCGTCATTCAATGTAAAGGTCACGTCGAGACATCTAATGTAAAGATTGCTGTCAAGAGTCTACAAGGACCTATTCAAGATGTAAACCCACTTGGTTGGGTAGTTAAGTCAATGTGTAATTTTGTGTCCTTGGTGATAGGGAAAAGTCGTGAGCAGAAAGTCAGTGGCTTTTCCGCCTCTTTTCCTGATGTCAAAGGGGGAGGTTCACTAGAAAATTTGGCGTAAATTCCCACGGCCAATTCGTCGCTATTCCGACACATACCTAAGATACGCTTCAGGGCTGCAAACGTGGTTTACCATAATCGTCGTAGCCTCCAACGCACTTAAAAAGTGTCACACTATCGGCACTATTTCCATCGCTTCCAAACAAGCGTCGCTCTTCGACGTTTCCCAATCCGTCACACTTCCTCGACCTTGTAAACCGTCACACTTCCGACGAAATGTGGTCCGACGTTTTGAACGTCGCTCTTCCGATGTTTGTAAACCGTCACAATTACGACGAAATGTGGTCCGAAGTTTTGAACGCGCTCTTTCAACGTTTGTAACCGTCGTAACCTAACCCGAATGTGGTCCGACGTTTTGGACGTCACTCTTTCGACGGCTAGAATCGGTCGCAATTCCGACGAAATGTGGTCCGATCGTTTCAACGTCGCTCGTCCGACATTTTTATACTCTCGCTCTTCCGACGTTTTTAAGCGACGGCGGGTTTAATTTTAAAAAAAAATGAAACTTTAAAAGAGGAAAAACAATGTTTTGAATATATTATATGAAGTAAAAAATTCCATGAAGTCATTACATTTTCACATCTAAAGATTGGAACCCAAATATCCATCCAGAAAAGTGGAAGTCCCACCCGTACAATGATAGAAAATACCCGATGTCACATACAACGTGGACATGATATAAAACCCAAGTAACGGTCCGTGGAGATTATCGACAATCTCGAGAAAGCATCCAAATATGCCTAAGGCATCTATAAGAAAGTGAAATAGCGCATGTGGAATAGTAAAGCAAATGATAGAGTACCGATGTCCATTGTTCCAAATACAAATTAAAGTACCAAAAAATCCTTGAACAAGAGAAAACGCTTAATCATGTGAGGAGTGTGATATGTCCAAAATATAAAAAGACCATCATACCATATCAATAAACCAGCAACATAGACCATCATAGCTAGTTTTGAAGGCAGAGTAAGATAAACATTAATCATTTTTTTTCACAAGAGAAAAAACATTGTTTTGAATATATTATATGAAGTAAAACAACACCATGAAGTCATTACATTTTCACATCCGAAGATTGGAACCCAAATATCCATCCAAAAAAGTGGAAGTCCCACCCTGCATAAAGGATAGAAAAATACCCCATGTCACATACAGGGACTTGATATAAAACCCGTTGACGGGTCCACATGGAGATTATCGACAAATTCGGGAGAAAGCATCCAAATATGCCCGAGGCATCTATAAGAAAGTGAAATAGTAGTATGTAGAATAGTAAAACAAATGCATAGAGTACCGACGTCCATTGTTCCAAATACAAATTAAAGTACCCAAAACTTCGAATGCAGAAAAACGCTAATCATACGAGGAGTGTGATATGTCCAAAATATAAAAAGACCATCATACCATATCAATAAACCAGCAACATAGACCAACATCGCTAGTTTTGAAGGCAAGAGGATAAACATTAATCATTTTTTTTTCACAAGAGAAAAAATGGTGTTTTGAATATATTATATAGAAGTAAAATAGTCCATGATTATTACATTTTCACATCTCAAGATTGGAACCCAAATATCCATCCAAAAGTGGAAGTCCCACCCTGCATAGCGTTGATATAAAAATACCCCATGTCACATACAGGGACTTGATATAAAACCCAAGAATAAATTAAGCACATGGAGATTATTGACAATCCGAGAAAGCATCCAAATATGCCCGAGGCATCTATAAGAAAGTGAAATAGCAAGATGTAGAATAATAAAGCAACAATGACAGAAAGTATCGATGTCCATTTTTCCAAATACAAATTAAAAGTACCCAAAATCCTTGAACAGAGAAAAATGCTAATCATGTGAGGAGTGTGATATGTCCAAAATATAAAAATACCATTAGACCATATCAATAAATCAAGAACATAGACCAAAGACGCTAGTTTTGAAGGTAGAGTGATAAATATTAATCATTTTTTTTTCACAAGAGAAAAAAGCTTGCTTTGAATATATTATATGAAGTAAAACAAATTCATGAAGTCATTACATTTTCACATCCGAAGATTGGAACCCAACATCATCCGAAAAGTGGAAGTCCTACCCCGTACAATGATAGAAAAATACCCCATGTCACATATAGGGACATGATATAAAACCTAGTAACGGTCCACATGGAGATTATCGACAAATCCGAGAAAGCATCCAAATATGCCCGAGGCATCTATAAGAAAGTGAAATAGCAAAGATGTAGAATAGTAAAGCAACAGATAGAGTACCAATGTCCATTTTTCCAAATACAAATTAAAGTACCAAAAATCCTCGAACAAAGAAAAACACTAATCATGTGGGAGGGAGTGTGATAACCATCTGCAAAACCCGTGCTCGCTTGTAAGATCGTGCTCGCTGATTCCAAAATTGGTAACCATCTCTGTTGCATCTAAGATGTAAGGTTCGTGTTTGCTTGTTTCGTAGTAGCCCGCTATAGCA
The DNA here is from genome assembly GCA_034641835.2 of Pinus albicaulis. Lineage (NCBI taxonomy): Eukaryota > Viridiplantae > Streptophyta > Pinopsida > Pinales > Pinaceae > Pinus > Pinus albicaulis. The sequence goes on from JAXQQM020075532.1 coordinate 50,720, forward strand.
TCCACCCCTTGCTCATAGCAAAGGTTCCCGTACTATATATACGTAGAAAGAGTATAATACGTAGACCATATAAACATGGCTCGTATTTCAAAAAACAAGTTTAAATGTAAATGTGAAAACAATTTTTTTTTCTAAGTAAAGTTAATCTATTAACAAGGGGGAATAAAATTACACGAAGTAAAATCATTTCCCGTACTCATGGCAAATTTTTCATCAAAAAATCAAAAATTAAGAAGACTCGCCCTCATAATGTGGAAAACCAAATAACGTTTAATTTACGTAATTAAAAAATATTACAAAGGTCTCGTTTGGTCAATTTAGTGTGTCCTAAATTGCTGCATTTAATTTGTCAATCCGGGAATCGTACGCTAATGAAGTGCGCGACTATATGTGCAAGATAACCTATTTCTTAACTTTTTTTGTCGTTTTTTTTGGTTTTTCTAAGGTGAAATGGAAATTATAAAATGAAAAACAAGTTTGGTTATATTTGTTCAAGGAAGTGATATCCCCTATAATGATTTACCAACTTGAAACTTTTAAAAGCAATTTGAAATTTACAATGATAAGACTTGAAAGAAAATGAAAATGTACTGAAATGAAAAGGTGCCGCTAATCTAATAAATCAAAACAAGAAACTAGTGAACATGAAAACCAAACTATTCTTGTCGCCGACTAAACACAAAAGAAACTATGCTTAAGGAAATTCAAAAATTGCAACAAAATAAATCTAAATCAGACACATCAATTTATCTTCGACCCTATCATTAGTCCACTATGATTTTCTAAGTAATCATAAACAACTTGAGTAACCGATATTTAATTTGCAGAAAGTAAACTAATACTAAACCATACACTCATGATTCAATCCCTCACCATCACCCAGCCGTGGCTTTAGAGGCAACCGGAGATGTCATGCATGATTTAATATATCTAAATTTGCGTAAAAGAAACTAATATTAAACTACATTTCATAATGCAATCCTCACCATCACCCAAATTATGGCTTTCTGAGTATAAATCGAAGATGCTATGTTGTGCCTTAATATATCTAAATTTGCGTAAAAGAAACTAATACTAAACTACACATTTCATAATACAATCCCTCACCATCACCTTTACCTATGGCTTTCGTGAGTAAGTAACCGAAGATGCTATGAGCAACCTTTAGTATATCTAAATTTGCGTAAAAGAAACTAATACTAAACTACACATTTCATAATACAATCCCTCACCATCACCCAACAAGGGATGGAGTAACCGAAGATGCTATGAGCACTTAGTATATCTAAATTTAACTACCGAAGTGTATAAGCAAAACTCGAAATGAACAAAGCAAGATTGAAATTAAACAAAAGTTATGAAAAGAAAACTAGCAGCTTAACAATGTTAGTTCCATGTCATTAGTCAAAAAGCTAGTGAAAATGCCCTGGCCGCCATTCATAACTCCGAAACAAGAACACTGATCAAGATTAACAATCATAAAACATGAAAGACAAGAAATGAAATGGAAATTATGGAAGTGTATAAACAGAAATGAAACAAATGCACCGTATGAACATATGAATGGATTATGACACAATGAAATGAAATTAAAATTATACACTACTGCACAAAACCTACCGATAGGCCCTCTACACCAAATTTCCTTGGCAACGGTCCTCAAATACGAATTAAGTTGGAAAATGCAGAGTCTTCATATTAAAAGCAAATATTACAGAATGGTAATGTTACGCACAAGTGCGCCGTAATCACTACAGAGCGTACTAATCAAAAGATAAATACAGACTACATTCACTAACATCAACTAACTTCATATGCAAACGCATTATATATAACAACAAACTATAACTCCGTCTCCTAAAGTTCATGTCGTTAGAGAGCACGTAGACCACTACGTCCACAAACATATAGGAGCATGGCCGTGTTGGAAAGTGAATCTACGAGAGGTGGATGCTTGAATTCGACTCTAGAGCCTCGTACAGATGTCGATTTATCCTCCGCAAAGCGCAGAAATGGCCGTATGTATCTTTATGTGACACGAAATCGCAGTCCCGCCGACATGAAACTCCATGGTTGACTTCCATGTGGACGCCTTTGACCGCGACTTCTTTGGATGAGTTTGCTTGAACCAATAGGACACGAACCATGTCCACGTGATTCTTGGCCCCGCCCATGTGGCTCGTTTCTCAGAGACACCGTAGCATAGAGTTTCACAAATAGTCATGGAAGAAAGAAATGCGAAAGTGGCAAGATTCCGCAAATTAATGAACAAAATCTAGATCAAATAGCAAACACAAAAAATATAATTAAAAACCATGTTAGATGCTCTTTTGCACATGATATTGACAATTTGGGAGGTTTAGGTGAGTGAAAAAGGTATGGAAAAGTGTATGGAAAAGATGCAAATTTGGGACTCAACATACCCCCATCGTGAAGGTGTTGCATGTCCTCATGCAACCAAAATTTTGATACTCTTTGTTCAGCTCATGTGCTCGATACTTCACCAAACATTATCCAATCCTCTTCTCTTCTTCCTTGGTACTCGCCATCATTCGGGTTTCTTCATTAAGCACCTAAATTTGATATTTACAAGTGCTCGCTTCAATTTCTCGGCATTTCCTTTTCAATTTCTATTCTTCTTTTGCCATATTCCCAAATGTAACATAGTATTATCATGGATGATCTTGTCCAGTACTTTGCCTTGTTCTTTTCCAATGTTTCATTTTTGATGTGCCTATTTAAAAGCTCCACTCTCAAAAATTTCCCGTTTTAATGATTGAACTAAATCATCCTCGCAATGTATGAGGCCGAATGGAAGAAGTACTTGACCCGTGGCCGCCTTTTCCAAAGATTCTATATAGTCATATACCGTCGCTCGGGGTCTATTTCGTGTGTCATTTTTATCGTCGTCCTCAAAATGCCGTAAAGGAGAGTGATGTTCAAAATCTGGCCGAGGAGGGCTTACATCAATATTTTGCCGAGAATAAGATGGAGTATGCTCATTGTCAGATTGGGAATGAAATGAATCAGGTTCACTAACCGACCGAGATGGACTATGGCCGCTGGGGACTGCTCGTATGTCTCCTCACCCAAATCAATGAAATGAGGACCCTTAATTTGCGTTTTTCTCAATTTCCCCTTAAGCCCGCTCGCTTCTCCTCACACGCCGTGGTACACTACCTTTTTGTTCTTTGTTTTCCTTTCTCTCACTTTCGATATAGATGACCGTTTCTGGAAGATAAACTAATCTTTCGTATAGTATTTGATGATCTTCTTCTTCGTAATAGCGTATTCGTAAGGCATACCAATAGTTTTTTTTCCCTTTTGGCATGGCTGGCTTCTTACCTCTGTCTTTCCTTACGAACCTTCCTGTCCGTTCAGTACATATATATTTTGGATTTCATCAATTGTTCTTTTCCTCCTACTCTTCGATGCGGCTAGTCACAGGAATTTCCGAGTAGGAGTAATTTGCTCAACATTTATTCTTTTTCTTCTACTCCTTCTTATTGAACTACCTTTCAAAGAATTTCCCCGAGGTTCCTCAAAGAAATTTCTAACTAGAAATTGTTCCCATGTGTCTTTTCTTTCCTTTAACTCCTTTCTCAATCGAATTTTTATAAGGCCGTGGTGATATAGATGAGGCTCTACATCTCCTAAGTGTTTCGAACAACATACCCATTTTCTTCAAGCTATCGAATAGAAAATATGGGAGATTGAGAGTTTGGTTTTCTAGAAAATTCATCAATAGCCTCGGGTATGGTACATATACATGGACCCAAAACGTCTTCACATGTAATGAATTTCGAACAATTAGCGTAAAGTGGCCCATTCTTCTTTTATTGCATGGCCGGTGGATTCCTCTTTTAAAAACGGTTATGTCCATACCTTGGTTTCGTAAGATTGTTCTCCAGTGCCTCATCAATGCTTTTATTTTTGAACCAACGCTCTCCCTCCCCGAAGAAGTTCCGTGGCCGTTGCTATAGATGCTTCATCGACCGCAAACTTGAGATCTCCACCGGCTTCCGAGCCATCAAACGACCTTGCAAATGCTTTCGTAACTTCTTTGTGATAACTCGAATTTCGAATAAAACGCAACATTTTCGTTTTCTTCAATATCTCTTTTGCTCGCGGATATCCCTCTATAAACTTCGGTCCTTCCCTAGGCCGCTCTCTTAGCAATTTACCCATTTCACTTTTTTTGTTCTTCACAAATTTGCCTTTGTGAGGGTTTCAAATGGAAATAGAATGGTTGAATGCACAGGAACGAGCACAATGGCCGTGGGGATGTATCATAAAATGGGAATGAACACCATAAACGGAATGGAGTGAGACTCGTGGGTAGATATCCGGAAGTGAGAATGAGCAAAAGGAACGAAATGGAATGAAACAATGGGTAAATACGGAGTGAGAATGAGCAAAGTGGGGTTTTGTAAACACTAAGTAGACACAACAAAGAGATTAACAAAGTATAATACATTCGGCAACCTTGAATTTTGGTGGCTTTGTAATAAATATGAACACGTTTCAATCAACGCGTTATGAATTTATGCGCTCAGAAGAGTCCTTGGTCAAATCAAATACATCTCATTATCTCTCGGTGGGATATTGGAACATGAGTGAAAATCGGAATTTCAATGATAAAACCGTTTGTGAATGAATGCAAGACGATAATATGGATATCGTGAAAGGTTACGGAATCGTCAATATAATCATACAGAATGGATAGAGCTCATGGTTCGAAACTATATAAAAATGTGTTTTTCAATGCTATTTGAAATAAATTTTATTCATACCTTTGGAATCTTTTGCCTTTTCCCTTGGTCTTCAACCGATTGATCTCCATTGGTGTCCCGAATGCTCCATTGATCCTCTCACCTCGCATTTTATTTCATAATTATGGCAATAACATCTCGACCGTACATTATCTTTGAAAACAGAGTAGTACTTTCCTCCGGCGACCGTTCGAAGCCGCGAAATCGGAGTCACTCGGCGGAATATCGTATGTCACCATGAAACCGACACAAACTTATTACTTGGTTGAATAAAAATGAACAAGTGACAAATGACCAGATGGAAATGGTCATGAAAAAGATTTTTATCGATGGAATGGAATGAAATGAAGTGGAATGAAGTGAAATTAAATGAAAATGAAATGGAATGTAGTGGAATGAAATGGAGTGGGTGGTGACAAAGCTTATGAAATGAAAGAGAGAGATTTTTTTTTTTGGAAAATATAGAGTGTCGTGTGTCCCCGATTTTCACCTCTATATTTTCTCGCATAAGATCGCCAATCAATGATTGGTTTTCGTGCTTATACCATTTTTTTTTTATTTTTATTTTTATTTTTTTTAACCGAAAAAACAAAAGCTAGGGTCGGTGGAGAAGAAGAATTTTCCGTACCACTGACAGCAGAATTTTCTTGAAAATCTTGACAAAGTCCTCTTTTGAGAGTGGCTTATGATAAACTTTCAATCTATGGTCATTCACGATAAGAGGAGTTTGAAACTCATCAATGGTCTTGATTCTTACAAACTCTCCATCGTTAAAGATTCTCATTAACTCATATGGGCCCAAGCCAATGAGTCCGAAATTTCCCTTGAAAATCTTTAAACTTGGAATCAAATAACAATGCCCAAATCTCCTTCTTGAAACTTCTTTCCTTGATATATTTGTCATGCCATTTAGTTCTTTGATATTGAACTAGATCAGCTTCTTAGAATTGCTTCGTCCGATCTCATCTAGCTCATTCAATCAAGCCCATTCTATGCTTTTGGGCTTCGATAAGTCCATCCCCAACTGAACTCGCTTATCTTGTGCCATCTGACTTGGAACTCAATGGGGAGCAAGACTTCTTTCCATAAACAAGTCTAGGGAGAATGTCCTCGTCGTATTCCCATGTAGTCTTTGAGGCCCACAGCACGTAAGCTCTTCGTCCAATCTCTTCTATGTGTATGAACAAGCTTTGGTGATGATACTTTCAATAACTTTGTTTGTGGACTCCACTTGACCATTTGCTTGTGGATGGTAAGGAGGCATCCTTCGTGCTTGATTTTGTATTCTTCCATCAACTTCTCCACCAAATTGGATGAACTGCTCCCCGATCCGTTACAATTTTCTTGAACACCAAAGCGAGTAAAAATATCCTCATAAAGAAAATGAACAACCGAATTTTCGCAGGCGATACTAATGCTTTAGCTTCTACCCATTTAGTAACATAATCAAGACAAACCAATATATACTTCTTTTTGCTTGGGGATGTAGGATTAATAGGTCCAATGAAATCTAAAGCCCATTTTTCAAAGGGTTCAATGAGTACTCGTGTTTGCAATGGCATTTCATTTGAAAGGGTAGGTTTCCCTACTCTTGCGCCTATCACACCTTTTGACATATTGTTTTGCATCTTTGAAGAGGGAAGGCCAATAATATCCCAAAGAAAGGATTTTATAGGCCGTCCTTTTGTCCGCAAAGTGTCCGCCGCATGGTTCATCATGACATGCCTTAAGAATATCGCATTGATTCCCCCGACACATCTTCCGATCACAAGATCTCACACTCGTTTTAAACAATTCGTTAGAAATCCATGAATATTTTGAACTCTCCCCGAATAATCTTTCGTTTTTCTCTTGGAAATAAATGTGAAGGTAGTTTCGTAACCAAATAGTTAGCAATATCCGCATACCAAGGGGTCTTAATAGTTACCGCAAACAAGTATTCATCGTGAAATTTATCTTCTGTAGGAGAATCTTCTTTAGTATTTTTAACTTGTGACAAGAACCGCCATCGTATTCGTTTTCCCGGTCTATCCAACACAAAGTGAATATTGAATTTTTGCAAAAGTAAAAGCTATCTTGTCACTCGCCATTAGTAATGTGCTTGTTCATTAAATATCTAATTGCGTAATGGCTCGCATGAATAAAAGTTTCAGCTCCGTTATGTAATGTCTAAACTTATTAATTGCATGAACAACGCTAAAAACTCTTTTTCACTACAAGATAGTTCAACTCGTGGGAGTCAAATTTGATCGGTGTAATAAATGGCATAAGGAATTAAATCTTTGACCCAACACAAACCTCCAAGAGGCCGCATTCGAAGCATCCGTAGAAATATGGAAAGGAAGTTTCCAATTTGGTCCTCTCAAAATAGGTGCTTCTAGATATTCTTGTTTTCAAAGTTTCAAAAGTTGATCGACAATCGTAGATCCCATTTAAATTCACAAATTTTGTAAGCAATTTGAAGAGTGGAGATGTTATTTTAGTGAAGTTTTCTATAACCTCTATAGTAAACTAAGAAATCCTAGAAAACTTCTAACATCTCTTTGACAATTTGGAATAGGCAACTTGGATATGACTTCAACTTTTGATCTATCAACCTTAATCCCATCTCCGAAATAGATGTCCTCTAAAACAATCCCTTCAAGAACATCATAAATCATTTTTCATGGCTTAATGAAAGGTTTGTTTCTTACATCTTATAAGAACTTTTTCCAAATTTTCTAATGCTTCTTCAAATGAATTACCATAAACCGTAAAATCATCCATATAAACCTCTACACAATCATGGATTAGATCAGAAAAATTCCTAGTACCGCTCTTTGGAATGTTGGGCCGGTGCATTACATAACCCAAAAGGAAGCACTCGGTAGGCAAAAGTTCCCCATGGACAAGTAAATGTGGTCTTATCTTGATCTTCGTGTGCTATTCCGTATTTGATTATAGCCACTAAAACCATCCAAAAATGAAAAGTACTTTTTACCCGCTAATGTATCTAATACCCGATCAATAAAAGGCAAAGGAAAGTGATCCTTCAAAGTTGCTTTGTTCAATTCCCTCGTAATCAATGCATACCCTCCATTTACCATTCTTTTTGAGTACTATAACCAAAGGAGAAACCCATCTGGCCATTCGAAATTGGATAAATGAAGTTTACATTGAGAAGTTTTTGGAGCTCTTCTTTCACTATCTCCCTAAGATTTGGATTCATCCTTCTTGAAGTTGTCTGATTGGTCTACCGTTTCTCAATATAGATATGATGGATGCAAGTCTTAGGATCAATACCCTTCATGTCGAACATACTCCCATGCAAATGCAGAATGTTTTTGCAAGATTCGGTTAGTTCTTCTTGTTGTGACTTCTCCAAATGTTGCTGGATATTCAATGTCTTTTCGGAAAAATTTCAATAGCGTAATTACCAAACTCTTCCATAGAGTAAAGAGACATTTGTCTTGATGATAAATATTCTTATGTCGATTCCAACCGAAATTGTGTGGGGTCATATTCCGAAGATGTCTCAAAATTTTCTAATGTGTTCGAATTTGACTATCCTCACTAATTTCGTAAATGGTAAAGACAAAGTTGTATAGTGTTCTCATCATCGACCCATTCATTGTCTCCTATTTCGTGATTGCTCTTGCTAGAGGATACAAATTGAATTTCTTTGTCGAATTACCATTTGAAATGTACATGTCTCCAGATCTACAACTAATAAAAGCATCGACTCGTGGCTAGCCAAGGTCTTCCTAAGATAAGTGGATGTCCTCCTAGATTACTTTTGGGAGTCAAAATCATAAAATCTACCGGATATTCCCAAGAATCTAAGGAGATCGAAATATCTTCTAATACACCATCCGTTTTAATAACCGATCGATTCGCAAGTTGCGTAAAGTAGGTGTAAAAAGAAGGTTAGGAAGTTTGAATCAGTTCTAATAGTCTCGTCTACTCATAATGTTGATAAAGTAGCCCCTAAGTCAATCAATGTGTTTGGAATTTCTATCCCATTTATATGTGTCTTGACAATTGGACTTCCCGGATCTACATACTTCCGCATGGTAATTTTTCCCATCATAATGTCTCAGAATCTTTCCTACTCGTGGATTCTTCTCTTGTGTCTTTTAGCTTCCTTCCTCGGGGTCTTTTGAAACTCAACTCCTTTATGGTTTTCGTTAGAATAGGAATTTCTAATGGCTTGTAGCAATGGAATCTTGATACAAACATTCTTCAATTCATCTAGAAAGTCATAGTTAGGCAACAAGATTTGTTTTTCCACCCCCTTATCAATTTGTAGTCTTTCCGAAAAGGAGGTGTGGTGAGTGAAGATACAGTGTCGCTTCAACTATAGGAGTTGTGGATGTTAACTTTTTCTTTTCTTTTTGAATTTTTGAATTTTGAAGAGATTCTTCCTCGAACCCTTATTGACTTTGGAAGAGAGTCCTCCTCAGGGGTATCTTGCTCTTGAATATCTATAGTAGAAGGTTTTTCTAAAACTCTACCGTATCCGATTTGTACATCGTTGAGAGGAACAATCATATAGGTAGGAAATTGTCGTCCTTCTACCATATAAGTAGTTTGAGGATTTCGTTGTTAGGATTTGGCAATGGCCGAGCCGGAAGTTGATTTGTCTTCTCCGTTGGTATGGGAGCATGAGTTGAGGATTTGTATTTTGTTGAGAAGGTTGTTGTTGTGGAAATGGCAAATGAAAGTTGTGGGATTTGGGTTTGAAGTTGTGGAGCTTGTTGATTTTGAAAAGATGGAGGATATTGATAAAATTGAGCAAATCTCCCATAAGGATTTTGCATCCCCCGTACCCATGGTCGATATGAATTCCGATGTTGGGGCCAAGGTTGTTGCCAAGGATTCCAATTTGGTGGGGTTTGAAGATTCATCTCCAAGTTATTAAACCCTTGAGTTTGTTGTCCCCGCCAAGGTCTCCTCGCGACAAAACAGTAGAGATTCTACCGAATTTGGATCTTCTTGAAAACAAACTTTGAGTCCAGGAATTGAAGGACAATCCTTGATCTCATGATTTTCCGAGAAAATCATACATGTTTCTACAACTTTTGCATCCAAGGGACATTCCCTTAAAGCATGTTTATTCCTACATTTCTGACAAAAGATGGCTAAAGCATCTCGTTTCTCGCTTTCTCGCTTGTTTTGGATTTTAAGGGTGTCTAGTCGTTCACTAAGGCTCCCTAAGATATCGCCTTTGAACTCATCAAGCATATTACCAATCTCTCGCCCTACTTACCGATCCAAACTTGCGTATTTGTTAGCCCTAATAAGAGAAGAATCCCTAGGCCCTTTCCGGCTTCTTTAGATTTTCCTCGAGATGGATACATAGTTCGTTATATCACGAAATGGAAGTTGAGAAATGCTCTCTTTCCCATCATGTTTAAAATGTCTATCCATTCATCTCTAATGGCTTTTAATATGAGGGCTTTCAAGGTTTCATCATCTAAGTTGCTCATCTTTGCTCTTTTCAAGTTGTATTGAAATCTTTCAATTAAGTCTTCCAAATTTTCATCTTCTTTTTGCATCATTTTGAATACCTCATCCTTGTGATTGGTCGGGCATACAATAGTCCAAGTATCTATCCAAAAATGTTTGTTTCATTTCATTCCAAGTCCCCGATAGATTGGAGTGGCTAATCCCATGAACCATTTCAAAGCAAACATTCCTTCAATGTTGAAGGAAATGGGCTGAGTTTTTGAGAATCTTCCATATAGTCATAAGTTCAAGACACAACTTCAAACTCAAACAAAATGTTTCAGGATCCTCACTTCGCAATCCATAAAGTAGGAGAAATCGTATGGTGAGATATTTTTCATTGTTGCATGAGTTTCCTCATCAACTATAGGGAATCCAAGCAAATTGTTTTCCCTATTTCTACCATTATTTTCTTCACCATTGTTATCTCCATTGTTTCCTCCTCTTCTACCTCCACCTCTATTTATTACTTCCGCCATGATAGTTTCTTTAGAGTCCTTATGTTCCTCAGTTCTTCTACCAAGGAAGGATGAGAGAAAGTCTCTTTGTTTTCTAAGTGGATTTTAGCAGGTGGGTATAGGAGAATCCTCTGAATTCCACTGCTCCGACTTCCAAAAATCTTAAGGCTAGGGGTAGATGGTGGTGAATCTCGTCTATGCCTTAAAGAAGATGGAGTTGGTGAAATCGAACTCTTGGCTTTAGCCAGAACCTTCCTCGAATCTCTTGCTCTACGCATGTCATTTTTTTTATTTTTTAAAAAGTTGGGCTAATAATTTCTTCGATCTTCCATCATACTAGGTACAAAGAAGAGAGTATACCAAGGAAATTACTAAACCAATAACTCTTTCTCTCATCCTCCGTATCACACTAGGTGCAAGAGGAGAGCATACTTCAAGAAGTTATCAAGTTTTCCTTCTTTTATGATTTTATGTTTTTTTTTTTTAAGAAATTGGTTACCTAGTTACACTCTCTCAAAGAATCTGCCAAAATATGGCAAATTTTGTCAATTTAGTGTGTCCCAAATCGTCGCATTTAATTTTTCAATCCGGGAATCTAAGCTTAATAGTTGCCACTATATGTGCAAGATAACCTATTTCTAACTTTTGTCGTTTTTTTGGTTTTTCTAAGGTGCAAATGAAATGAAATTTAAATGAAAACAAGTTTGGTTATATTTTTTCAAGGAAGTGATATCCCCTATAATGATTTACCAACTTGAAACTTTTAAAAAGCAATTTGAAATTTACAATGATAAGACTCGAAGAAATGAAAATGCATCAACAAATGAAAAGGTGTCGCTAATCTAATAAATCAAAACAAAGAACTAGTGAACATGAAAACCAAACTATTCTTGCCTACGACTAAACACAAAAGAAACTATGCTTAAGGAAATTCAAAATTGCAACAGCAACAACTTCCAAATCGATTACATCAATTTACTCTTCCACCCTTCATCATTAGTCCAGCCAAGATTTTCTGGAAGTAATCATAAACAACTTGAGTGAATCCATATTTAATTTACAGAAAAGTAAACTAATACTAAACCATACACTCATGATTCAATCCCTCACCATTAGTCACAAATGTGGCTTTCTTGAGTAAATCGAAGATGTCATGCATGATTTAATATATCTAAATTTAAAAGAAACTAATATTAAACTACACATTTCATAATGCAATCCCTCACCACTGGCCCAAATTTCGTGGCTTTGACAGTAACCGAAGATGCTATGAGCAACTTAATATATCTAAATTTGCAGAAAGAAACTAATACTAAACTACACATTTCATAATACAATCCCTCACCACGTCCACCAGGCTTGAGGCAATCAAGGATGCTATGAGCAGCCTAGTATATCTAAATTTATGTAAAGAAATCAATACTAAACTACACATTTCATAATACAATCCCTCACCATCATCTACCAGAAGCTGGAGGCAAATCGAAGATGCTATGAGCAAATTAGCATATCTAAATTTAACTACCGAAGCGTATAAGCAAAATCGAAAATGAACAAAGCAAGACCGAAATTAAACAAAAGCTATGAAAAGCAAACTAGCAAGAACAATGTTAGTTCCATGTCATTAGTCAAAAAGCTATGAAAATGCCCGGCCGCCATTCATAACCCGAAACAAGAACACTGATCAAAGGATTAACAATCATAAAACATGAAAGACAAACTTAAATGAAATGGAAATTATGGAAGTGTATAAACAAATGAAACAAATGCACACCGTATGAACATAGAATGGATTATGACACAATGGAATGAAATTAAAAAATTATACACTAATGCACAAAACCTTAGCCGATAGGCCCTCTTACACCAAATTTCTGGCAACGGTCCTCAAATACGAATTAAGTTGGAAAACGTAGTCTTCTCATATTAAAAAGCAAGCACATGTACTTGTAATGTTACTAAGACAAGTGCCGTAATCACTACGTGCGTACTAATCAAAAGATAACAAGAGAGACTACATTCACTAACATCAACTAACTTCATATGCGTATGCAAACGCATTATATATAACAACAAACTATAACTCTGCTCTCAAAGTTCATGCTGGTAGAGAGCACGTAGACTCACTACGTCCACTCAGATATAGGAGCATGGCCGTGTTGGAAAGTGAATCTACGAGAGGTGGATGCTTGAATTCGACTCTAGAGCCCCGTACGTATGTCGATTATCCTCCGCAAACTTAAACGTCGTATGGATCTTTATGTGACACGAAATCGTAGTCCGGCCGACATGAAACTCCATGGTTGACTTCCATGTGGACGCTTTCGACCGCGGCTTCTTTGGATGAGTTTGCTTGAACCAATAGGCCACGAACCATGTCCACGTCATTCCCGACCTCGCCCATGTGGCCTGCTTCCTCAGACACCCGTATCATAGAGTTTCACAAAATAGTCATGAAAGGCAAAGAAATTGGCGTAAAGTGGCAAGATTCCGCAGTACCTGAATGAACAAAATCTAGATCAAATAGCAAACACAAAAATATAATTAAAAACCATGTTAGATGCTCTTTTGCACATGATATTGACAATTTGGGAGGTTTAGGTGAGTGAAAAGGTATGGAAAAGTGTATGGAAAAGATGCAAATTTGGGACTCAACAAGGTCCAAAGACAAGAAAATAATCTAAAAGCAAACGCACTAAGTGGGCCGCGAAGCAAGAAAAAAATTAACCAAACTACTTCTCCCGCCTCCGACGATTCGGCACCATCCTTCGAAGGTCCAAGATCGGCTAGGTGCTACCTCCACATTCATGCCACCGGCCGGATTTTCCGAGCGGACCCGCCTGACGGGTGCATTCTTCCTCCATTTGGGCCTCCTCACGAAAACCACAAGGATCAAGCCGTAATTCATGGCGTTGAGAGAGCGGGGTTAAAGGAAAATTGTGCAAGGTGCGTCGTGGGAGAAGGTGAACTAGCGAGGAAAAGAGGAGCAGGGAATCCATACGGTGGCTAGATCCTACAATCCGACCCCGCCCCACTCCTGCATTTGGATAGCGACCTCGCGTAATAATCACCGGACTCGGTCAAGACAACCTCGCTGAGGGGCCGGAGGGAGCGCATGAGTTGACCTCTAGTGCTCCCCCGCGGCAACGCATCCTTTGACGCACGCGAGGCATGGGTGCAATCTCACTAATAGTGGGCACAAGAGGAGACGGGAGAAGCGTAATTCCAAGAAACGAAGAAGACAGACAAGGACCGTACGAGAGAAATGCGTATATGCAAGATAGTCTACGTTAGCCAGCTTTAGCCGGCTACTTCTCCTTCTCATCACAAAGGAGTAGGCGTTGTAACCAAGAAACCGGCTCATCTCGAAAAAACATAACGAAATTCCATTTTATCGACCCGACCGCAATGCAATCGAAGGACGCCCGTCATAATTAATCTCCGATCATTAATGAGAGCCGAAGGCCGGATCATATTGAAGCATGCAGAATCGCTAACATGAGTGGAGGTCTAATCTTGAACAGTTGTTAAAACTTAATGCGATTAGATGTGAAAACCTTGGAACTTAATTGAACAAATAAGTAAAACTTAATGCAATGGATATGAAATCACGACATCCATGTCCCGTCGCCTTAAACGCTATCGAATGCACCAAATGTGAGTAGGGCAAGTTCTGATTGGTGACACGTGGCGTAATTGATTGGCGTATCTGTTTGGGCCACTCGCGTAGTGGAAATCTAGACCCGAAAAAGATTAGGGCGAATTTGATAATAAATTCAGGTCACAACTCTCTCCGTACGCCAACCCAACTTCGGACTCCGAAAAATATTAGGCGTAATTCATTTGGTTTTCACGTCACAAAATTGGCCAACGTCACGGCTATTTTGGAACGCAACTTTGGTTTAAATTATGGTTTATCGCCGTTTGAAGTCCGGCGGGCTCGACTTAAGAACAATTTTGTTTGATCCCATGTTATAAAATTTATGTTGGTTTTCTTTGATAATACACATATTTATAATAAATCATGGGAATACCACACTAGTAAACATGTGTAAAAGTTATATAAATTATTGAGAACAATCATTTTTATGTAAAAATATCCAAATGTGCTTTTGGGAAATAAGAACTCGAGTATTTGGTTTATATTGTTTTAAAGGAAGGAGTGAAGTTGGAGCCTTAAAAGATGCAAGCTATTACAAAATGACCTATTCCTAAGAAAATCAAGGTTCTTAGAAGATTTTTTAGACTTACATGATCATTATTATGATGATAATTATCATAATTTCACAAAACAATCACTAGCTATTTTGAGGGATGATATTAGAACTTCACTTTGATGAGGATTTTTTAAGAGCTTTATTTCTTCTTTGAAATCAAGAAAATATTCTCCCAAATTGAAAATATGTGTTCTTGAGATAATTTCGAAATTATGAAATGAAATTAAACTTTTGCATTCTCAAATTACCATACAATTTCCAAAATCCTAAAGAATTTTTCAAAAATCTTCCTTCTCCTAAGCAAGAGGAAATTGTACTATCTTTTGACTTGCATATTGGGGATGATTATTTCTTTCAAACACAAGACAAGAAATAGTTTCAAGGCTTAATATTCGAATACAACTCGAGCAACCAAATATTGAAGGCTCAAGTAAATAGCATACATCATACTTTTATTGATCCTATATCGTATTATATGGAGAATATTTTTAGCCCAAATCTCGCAAACATGTTTTCTCTATAAGGATCAAATACATCAAAAGTGGCCTTTACACATCATATCATTTATTATAAAGGCACATGATCATAATATACTTCCAATTTTTGATCACAAGCAATCAAGTTATCCATTTATTGTTACAAACTTACTTGATTGGCTTCATCGGTATTTTTGTATTACCTCGATTCAATAAGATTTTTAGTAGATTGAGTAGGTAGATGAGTGCCAATAAGCTCGAATTTTGAGCATTTTTTTTTTAGTTTTCAATTTTCACTAGTTTTTCATTAAGTTGGTTTGAAAATTTTTGTGTGTTGTTTTAGTTTCAGATCGTATTTACTATGGTATGATGCCGTAAGACATTTACAAAGTTCACTCAAGGTCAATGGATGAGGACAAATGACCTCGTTGTTCTTGACTTTTCACCAGAAAAGCTATCCCCAAGTGGAGCCAAGACCTGTTAGACTCCTATACTAATAATGTGTCATATTTCATGATTGATTGGATGTATTATGTAATATTTTTCATACCTTTCCTTGTTGAAAATGTTTTCCATATTATCAAAAAATCAAAAAAATTTAAAAAATGTAAAAAGGGTATACCCTAAAAGAAAAATCAAAGGGTAAAAAGAATAAAAATGGCCAAAAAAGTAAAATAAAATGAACCCCACCAAAAGAAAGGCCAAGGAAAGTGTGCAAGTCTAAATGCCACTACTTTTTGCTCTTATGTAATAAATAAAATTTGCAGTAAATTTTGTATCCTATGCCACAATTTGTGAATAGTCAAATAGTTTAAGCTTGGCTATTTCATCTTTCAATTTCATGTTTTAGAGATAGAGAATAAAATATGACCAAATGTATTTTTAATCTTGCGCATAAGTAGATAGGTAGAGTAAATAAAAGGAGCTCAATAGCTTAATCTGAGCCCTTGGATGTAATAAGGTTAGACTTAGATAGATTTCACATGTAAAAGAAAAGAAAGTGTGATAAGGGTTTAAGCAAGCCCGAGTGCACCCTAATAAAGAAGAAAAAATGGTAGAGAAAGTAGGTAGGGTAGGTAGATGATGTTGCGTAATTGCATGTGATGGACAATGACTCTAAATGTGTTAATATTTACTTTCATCACAAAGTGCAAAGGTGTACACTATAATCGAAAAAAATTCAAAGCAAAGCAAAGTCAAAGTTATTAACTTCCCTTCTCATCTTCCCCTAAATATTTCACTAATTTCCCCTAAGTACTAAGGTATTTGAAAATTATAGGGGCTTAAGGCATTTCCTTGACTTTGGAGGGGACCTGACTCTACCAATAATTGGAAAAAGCCTAAGTACTTGAAGTCATTCTTCATAACATTCACTCATTTCTAAACATCTTTTCATAAGTAAAATCCCATTTTACTTAGGAAAATTATGCATTATTTCATAAAAACCTCAAAATCACATTTTATTCCAAGTCTAAAGTGATGAAGTGATTATAATGCAATTTGCTTTTAAATCTTCACTTTCTTAGTTATATTAATGTATTTTGAGTTTACATTGTCCCCTTGTCATATTAACATTGATTTTATGTATTAAATCCTTACAAAAATAACCTTTTCCTATTATATATAACTCCTTTTTATATAATATCCCCAAAAACCCATTAATAAATTTTAGCCAAAGTTATTTATTCCCACATGTTTAAATAAAAAACCCACTTTATGCCCCCTTTGGCCAAATATATCGTAATATTAAATTCCACCCCCTATGGTAATTAGATTAATCTGATTTAATTATCATATAATAAAAGTATACTGAAAAAATAATTAAAACATGTTTTATTACATGTTTTAATACAAAAATAATTCTTCCCCTGTGTATTTTAATCCCCCGACTCCTTTTCACAAGGTTAAAACTATAAACCCTTTGTAAAATCCCCAATACCTCCCTTAACCGCTAACCTTGGTTAAATCATTTCCCGATCACTTTCCTGCATTTTTATAAACAAATTGATTAATCCTCACGATTAATTAACTCCGCCAATCAGATTCCCCCCAATGAGATTAATTAACATTTAATTGCGTCGGGCCCTCCATACTAAATCCCCATCACTTCCAAATCCCCATCGCCATTTGATCAACCCATCTGAGATCAACGGTTATTAATGATATCGCTAGCCATCCGCGTCCGAACAATAATGCGCGATGACCCGGCGGTTTTCAAACAGTGCCATGCCACGCGTCAATCATTCTATGGAATCGCTCACCCTCCGCCCAAAACCACTTTTCCCAAAAAGCGGTGCGATGGAAACCGCTTACCGCTTGCCTCCCGTGACTCATCCTCCGTACCTGCTGACGTCATCCATTAAATAAATAAATAAAACCCCGTCACCCTTTGGACTTTGTGAATAAAACAATTTTTCCCGCGTCATTTTCATTATTCTGTGAACGACCAAAGTCTCATGCAGAGAATTTCAAAAACAAACTGTCAAGCGCCATCAACTGTATTTTGCTGAAGACAATTGCATACTAGTAATCCAGAGTTCGTACGCCATAGCCTGTACCTGTTTAATCACTGTTCATCTCCCAAAAAACAGGTATTTACCCCAATTCTCGTTAAAACTCTGTGAAATCCTAGCTTTTGTTTTAAATTCCGCACGAAAGACAGAAAAAGAGTTCAATTTGGTCTTGTTCAATCACCAGAATTGTAAATTGCATTCCCAAAACTTGTAATTGTGTTTGTTCTTCACAAAAACCCGAAATTCATTTCTGAATCCACAAGAACCAGAAATGGAGGTTCCAATGGCTCTGAACGTCGCACCTTTGAATGCCCCTCACAGAGATTTAGACTATCTGCCCCTAGCAGATAGAGATTTTCAAATTAAAGACCTCGTTCTTAGTGATAATCCTCTTCGAACCTTTTGCCACTGCAGAGATAACTTTATAAACGGTTCTAATATTATTGGATTATGGGAATCCAATCTCCCCATGTATCTTCTCCCCTCAGTCCATATTTTTCCTGAGTTAATTCATTACTGCCATGCAAACTATGACCCCAATCAAAGAGCAGTTTTGTCCCTGAGTCAGAACATCCTTTTCCCAATCACTACTCAGTCGATAAATGAAATGCTGTAATTTCAACCTGGTCAAGCCCTCACTCCCCTGTCCATGGGAGAATTACTTGAAAAGTCTACCAATTTGTCCCATGAAGAGTTAAATTTCATTTCTCAAACCTTCATGTTACCAGAGCATCAGCCCAAAGGCCCTCCCCCCTATGGTTATACTTTTTTCACTGATGTGGGCAGGCTTATTCTGAATATGATATCCTTTATCATGGGTTTCAATACTAGTGAATATGTTGATCAATTAACCCTAGTATTGTTCTCTATATTTACCCCTGGACAGTCCCCTGCTGTCAAGTATGATTTTGCATCCTACATTGCTGATAAAATCCATGATCAGTTCATGAGATTTGAGAATGAAAAAGTGTTCAAATATTCTTCTGTTATATATCATCTCATGATTTATTACCAATCAAAAAATTTCCCTTTCCATGTTCAGAAACTTGATGCCAAAGAAAATCCTAGGTCTGTGATATTTTGGTCTTCCATCACCCATAATTCCTCTGATTCTCCTTGCTCCTATAATGAGTTTATTTACCTATTTGTACAC
Organism: Pinus albicaulis; assembly: GCA_034641835.2. Classification (NCBI taxonomy): domain Eukaryota; kingdom Viridiplantae; phylum Streptophyta; class Pinopsida; order Pinales; family Pinaceae; genus Pinus; species Pinus albicaulis. The sequence continues at coordinate 69,796 of JAXQQM020075532.1, forward strand.
CCTGCAATCACTTTGTTAACAGGAGTTTCCCCTCCTAGAGTCAATAATGAAATCAAGAAAATTCTACAGCTCTCAAAACAATATAGGGTAGGTGACTGGTACTTGTATCAAAATCACACTGAGATCAGAATATATGGATGTGAATTGTGCCCATTCAAGTTGCCCAAATATGTCCCCATGAGACTCTTTGCACTAGAGTATTTTAGGCAGATGATTAACTCAGATATAGTTCATTTCTGAAATGCAAAGAAAAAGGCTCAACTCAAGATCAAAAGTCAATTAGGTCCCTTTGTTTGTAACTCTAGAGATGCTGGAAAGGAAGCAGAAAGAATCTTAGAAGAATATCTCAGATTACAAAAAAGTTTTTACTGGGTGCCTTATGACCCAAATAACTTTATCTGTGATAGAAGAATGAAAAATAAACTATCACCATACATTCATCACAAAATTCCAAAAATTGAACAATATGCCAATATGGATGAATGGATGGAAGGAACATTGGTAGAACAGGATAATGAGCAGGTCAATGTTGAAAATGTAATGAAAGACCTTGATAAAATACTTGACCTAGACTCTTTTGGACAGGTGCAGATACCAGGTATTGGTCCTTCTTCTGCAGGGACTTCTCAACAAAATTTATAGGAGATCAGTGCATTGGCCACAGTACAATCTAAAGGAAAAGAAAAGGAGCCTGACATACAAGTATTTGAAAAATTCACAATGACAGAGCAACCTGAGACTTCTAAAGAACAGGGTCAAGTACAAATTCATCCTATTCAGATCAATGAGCCAGAAATTTCAATTTTACAAACTCCTATCAATATAGACAAAGGCAAGAAGAGAGATGCTGAAGTTGCTACCCATGTTGGTGGATCTTCAGAACAACCTCATGCTAAAAGACAAAAATTAAATCCTCTTCCAGAAGTAGATTTTATTCAGGAAATTCCTGATAGCCAGAGAGAATATTTGGATAGTCAACAAACAGGTACAGCCAGTGGGGCATCCACTACTTTATAGAGAAAAGAGCTGCAAAAGCAACAGAGTGTTGAATTATCTTCTTTCAAACCACCAGTTAAAGATGCAGGAGATATAAAGAAAACCTTTATCAATATAAAATCCAGGAATGATCCACTAAGACTCCAGGTTTACAATCAGTATTTGAAGATGGCTCCTGAGAATCAAGAAATATTGATGTCAGCTTATGACATTCAGCAAGGAAAATTGATAATGAGTCACTTCAAACCAAAAGTGCAGCAGCCTCAAACAGCTGCAGATTATATTAGAAAAAATTTTGAAGTCTTAGCAAAGGATATTCATCCTTTAGATCAGATTGAGTTACATAAGCAGACTGGTGAAATGATCTATTCTACTCTGACCGATAAAGCAATGGCAACTTAGAAGTTGTAGGATTCTTTGGAAAACACTAATGCACAATTGCAGCTTGAAAAAGCCTCTTCTCAGGCCAAAGACAACAGGATAAAGACATTGGAGCAAATAATCATTGGATTGGGTCACAATCCTAAAGATGTCAAAGGTATAGAGGCCCTAATCAAGAAAAAAGATGATGATATTGCAGCTTTGAGAAAGCAGTTGAAATTTCCAGCTTCAAGACATCCACAAACTGAAGAGATGATAAAGAAAAATTCTAAAGAAGAAATGATGGACTTGCTTTTGAAACTGAATGAGCAACTAAAAGAAATAGAAAAAGAGCTTGAACAGGCATTAAATAACAAGAAGTCTACTATTCCAGCATCAACAACAGAGGCAACTACAGGTACAGGTACATCCACAACAGGTCAGCCAACAGAGCTATCACAGGTAAATACTTCCAATTTGAGTTCTGAAGAATTAATAAAGTCACTGAATGAATTGAAACTTCAAGTAACAAAAATCCAGCACACAAAGTTACAGCTTACTAATTTAGAACAAAGATATGATCTCTCAAAAATGAGTGTTGCTGATAAAACAAGAGAGGTCAAAAGATTAGAAAAATTGGTTAAAGCATTGGAAAAGGATCTCACATTGGAGAAACCTTTAAAGGAAATAAATGAAATTCTTTGGGACAACATTATCCAATCAATAAAGGATGTCTGGTCTTCAATTCAGATTATGTATGAACAGAATGATTTAGTCAAATTGGCTATAGAAGAAGTTCAAAGTACAACAGAAGAATTGGGAAATAGGCCTGAAGAAGCCAATCAAATCATACAGTTTCTAAACACTCAAACCAGACACCAACTTGCAGAACTTGGTATTCAGGACAGGACCAGAACAATTTTGGAAATAAAAAGAGTTTTTACTAAGAGAACCCTTATGTAGAATCTAGAACGAAGGTGCTCAGATATGCAAGAAGAAATCATTGCCTTCATAGAAAGATTTGATATTTTGTTGAAAAAAAGATTGCTCAGTCCTATAGTTTCAGAGGATAAACTAATGGACCTTGAAAGCTATGTTGAAAAATTGGACAAGTATGCTGACAATTAGGCCAATTCTTCAACCAGTACATCAGAAGCAGCATTGCCAACAGGAAAAAATCTTCATGACAGATTGGAAAAATTATTTTATCTTGAGCATGAAGTAAAGCATTTGTTTCCAATTCAGCCTACCTTTTTCAGATATACTGAGGCTGATGAAACATTGAGAAAACTTCAACGGACCAGAATACCAGAAGATAAATGGTGGGAAGAATTGTTGGAACTTTTGTAAAATTTATCCTTATATGAAATTTTGCTTATTTACTTTGATTTTATTACATCCTGCCACAAGCCTAAATGTTTTATGATTCTCCAAAGACTCTTGGAAAATAATGCTTTCCAAAAATGATGAATATTCTTTAGTATCCAACGAATCATGTGATTTTTGGCTTGGAAATCCATTTCCATTTTACTATAGGGATGCCTCCTTTGATTTTCCTTTCCTTCTAGATAAAATGAAAGCATTTTTTTCTAATATTTCCCAATATACCAACAAGAATATAAGCTAGGGAATGCCAATATCCTGGTATGGACACTACAAAGGTTAATGTGCCACCCAAGGATAACCATATTGTGATTATTTTTCCCACTTTTTGATATGGAAAGAACCAATCTCCATACCTATAGTCATTAAATCTTAACATAAATCCCAAGTATTTGAAATGGGTGCACTTGGTTGATTGTTTTTTCTAACATATCTTCCAAATCATTGAAAGTGATGGTAGACTTGAGTAGTTTTAATTATATTCCAAATGAAACCCAAAATGATTTTAGAGCTCTAATGAGTCTTCACATACTAGCCCTATCTACTATATCCTGCAACAAATAGGATAACATTGTCCACCAATAGAAGCATATGCGTAGACAATAGCATATGTAAATGTGTGAGTGATCAAAATAGTAGCATTTCTTAATTTGTTTAGGCATGTATCTCTTGTTTTTCATCTTCCATATTCAAAAACTAATCACGGATTTGGGTGTTGATGCCATGTATATTCTAAATGGATTGGTATCCATACCTTTGCAGATGCCCCCACACCTGCGACCGGGTAAATTTTATTTTTTTAACATACTAGTTAAATAAATATTGTTGTAATATATTTTCTAATCTCTCTCTCTCTCTCTCTCTCTCTCTCTCTCTCTCTATATATATATATATATATATATATATATTATTTTATATATAATTTGTTTTATTCTAAGTCATATGCATAGCTACTGTAACTTTAACACCCAATTACTACAACTAGATACAAGCAATAGTTTTATGTAACCATTGTTGCAACCTTAAGTTACTGTTGTTGTTCCATTACTCAAATAAAATAATTCTCGTATAAAGGTTGTTGTCGTGTCTCTATGCGTAAAATTCAATATTTACAAGGACTTGTTACGTATAATGATCTCTTAATATATATACTTTCTTTCATATATAATATTTTTTATTCTAAGTCGCGGATATCGTATCCCCAAGCCACAACTCCTACAACCTCAAGCCATAGTTGGCGCAAATTTAATGCATAGTTACTGCAAATAGATACAAGAAAATGTTCTATGGAACCGTTGTTACAACCTTAAGTTATAGCTATTGTTACCTTATTCAAATAAAATAATTCCCATATAAAGATTGTTACCGTGTATCAATGCCTCAACTTCAATATTGACAAGTATTTTTTAGGTATAATAATCTCTTAATATATATATATATATATATATATATATATATATATATATAATGTGTTTTATTCTAAGTCGCAAATGTTGCATCCCCAAGTCACAACTTCTGCAACCTCAAGTCACAGTTGTTGCAACTTTAATCCATAGTTACTGCAGTCGGATACAAGTAATTGTTTTATGGAACCATTGTTGCAACCTTAAGTTACAACTACTATTCCCTTACTCAAATAAAATAATTCTCGTATAAAGGTTGTTGTCATGTATTTGTGCCTCGGCTTCAATATCTATAAGGACTTGTTAGGTATAATGGTCTCTTAATTCCCCATTGTTTTCAAAGTGAATATGGTTGATTGTAAATCCCACCATTTTCCTCTCACCATACTTTCCACTATCTTATAAATTAGTTGCGGGGAAGGGATTATGTCACTCTTTGAATTTCCACATAATCCAGAAATTTAATTCAGCATTTAAAATTCCTGCAAGTTTTTTTTGTAGACGGCCGCAGCCATATTTCTGTACAGGATTGTATTTAAACACAACAACCAGCATTAACGCAATTCACCAACCAGAAATTAAACAAACAGAAATTTACCCCCCAATTTTGTAAATTCAAAAGGAGGACACGTGGAGCATTAATATTGGATCGCATGAAATTGAAGGGAATCTGAAAACCTGAAAACCGGACCCGAATTTTTTATAAGGCACACTGGATTGAGAATTCGCGTTACAAATTAGGCATACGTCAGCATCCCATTTTGGAACGCGAATTTGGTTTTAAATTCAATCTATTCAGACTTTTGAAGTCCGACAAAAAGGGTTCTTTAATGTTTTGATAATTTAATCATATGTTTTAAACATATGTTATATATATCATGCTAAACAGTAAATATGAATTTAGTTTTAATTTATTTTTTTTAAAGAGGGTTGATATACTATATTTTATATGAGTTATATAAAATAAAAAGGATAAAAAAGCTGGTAGTTTTTTTAATAAGAAGATGGGTAATCTTTTATTTACACAACAAAGGTGTAAAAAGTAAAAGATCAATGTAACTTTATGTGTATGCACAATAAGATAAAGTGAAAACAAAATAGAGGGTTAGAGATATATGTTTATTTTGGAACAGACAAAGAGGTGCTGGTTTTATGCACTCATTTTAAAATGCATAATGCAACTCTTCTGAGTGAGGCATGTACAGTTTTTTCTCAGCATGAAGGGAAAAGAAGTTTGTTTTCAAAGTATTGAAACTCTGTCTCCTGTCAAAGAAATTTTTATTTTCTCTGTGTTAGAGGAAGGGAGATTTATTCTCCATTCATTGTTCTAGAATTTTTCAATATTCCAACATGTGTAAGAACAACAGATGTTGTGGTTCCATCCCCAGCTAAATCATTTGTCTTTGTCGCAGCTTGCCTTACCAACTTGGCCCCAATATTTTCAACTGGGTCCTCTAATTCAACCAATAAAAGGCCAAAACCATAGCATTGAGATACATTTCATTACACTGTCAATAAAAATAAAATTTGACTCAGCCATAACCCTTTCCTTTTATTGTTGTGAAAAGCTTTATGCATTACTCTAATGTGGCTAGTCCATAGGCCAAGTAGACCACTGGGTAACAAATATGTTTCCTTTCACCTTTGAGTTTTCAAATTATGCCTACCAAATCTAAGATATTTAAGAGGGGGAACTAATACAACGTTAAAAAGAAAACCAGAGCACACATCTACAAATTACCTCCTTAGCTACTGTCACACCATCATTAACTATTTTCGGAGAACCATGCTTGCTCTCCAAGACAACATTTTGCCCTTCGCCCCAAGGGTGACTCCAACAAGATCAGCATGTTTGTTCACACCGCCTGCAAGACAAATTGACAATGCTTTCAGTAAGTGTGCAATTGAATGCCAGACCATATGCCAAAACAACCCTCCATGAAAAATTAAAATAACACATTAAAATCGAATATAAGTGGACAAGGAAAGATCCACCGTAGTAAAGTTTCACGTGCAGGTGACCTTCCTTTAAACATAATTTTTTCTCTAACCTGCAATTTTTTTGTCACTGAGCCATCCTACAGAAGGCAACCCATTTTCCACAGTTTTATTAATTCTACTTTCCTATGGGTAGACCCTGTTGTCCTTCTCTCATGAGATTACTAAAGGAAATGGTGAAAAAATTGAAAGGAATGACACGCACTGCTTATATCATCAAACATTAAAACCCAACTTTTCCCCTTTCACAGCAACAATGAGGTGATGTGGCAATTTTTTATTATACTCACAAAGCAGAGGGGCTATCTTCTTACTTCCCAATAGAATTACAAGATCTTCATATTAGTATGAACCTTAAAAAACATGACTCCCATTGCTAAAAACCACTTTTAAGTTGTAACAGGCAAACTAAACAACTATCGCAACTTTTGGCAACTTCTGGAGCATTAAGAGAAACAACCAAAGAGAAATACAACCACAATCCTCATTTTAATGAGACTGGACTATATATTTGCATTAAGATAATAGAAAGAAATCACGACTATATTAAGGCCAACACAAAACAATCTTTAACCAGTGTCTCTCGCGGCCTTCAGGTTGCCATGCTAGAGGTTGAATATTTTTAATTTAAATTCTTGACCTCTTGTGCCCATCTATGAATGCATCCAATGGGATATCTACATCAAATGCTCCTTTATATCCCCAAAAACAAATTCCCTACTACAAGAGCACTAGTATTGATGGATCACCCCACACCATCCCACCCACTAGAAACGGTGAAAAAGGAAACCCGAGAAACCTTCTGAAATATCTCAAGATGACTATATGGGTGGTTCTTATGAATCAACCAACCATTTAGAACATGTTCATCAATCCAAACCATATACATGACATATCTGGCAGGCACCGACCTTGATTAAGCTACAAGAGAAACCCAACTCTCACCAAAAATATAGGAAATGTGGCACCACCTCGTGAGATTGGACAAGGGACAATAAAAAGTGAGATACACAAATCGCTAAACTAGTGATGTCGTCACTTCTTATGAGAGAAAATATCAGAAAAGCCCCAAATCTGGAGAACTAAAGCTCATCACCAACCTGAGATTAACAACTTTACATGATGTCACCTATGAAATCGTAAATGGAGAAATCATAGTAACAATAAAGTAACCTATGTAACAATAAAGTCGGATTCATCCTGGGAGTGGTAATGGGAGAAATCATAGTGAACAACAGGAAACATGCATAGTTGCTTACAATCAAATAGATGAAAAAATACATACAAAAAACCTAGATAATAATCATGAACAAGCTTAATATTGAATTATGAACTGTAAAGGAACTTACAAAATGTGACATTACGAACCTGGTCAAGCGCACAAGCAAAAATATCCTGGACATGACCCTGGTTGACAAGTTGTATTGCTCATGATGCAAGAGGATTTGTACCTACACTGGCAAGTCAATCAAAATCCATCATTATCTATACACAAATAAAAGTAATTATAGTATTTTTATCAGATGAACTTTGCGATAATGAATTACATGTTGAATGTACAAACATATCTAATAAGCTCCACTTTGTATAATAAACACTATTGAGCTCATAGTTTAACCAACGTTTCTCCAACATGTAAAAGATATAAACTAAGTCAACAGCGAATTTTTTGTTTTATGTCGACTTAGGAGATATTCCAAGATTAAATCGCTCCAATAAATTATTCTCTACTAAACAGGGCCAACCATGTGAAGGTGGCAGCTCTTATGGCCCCTCCCCACATCACTCTCAATTCCCCAATACCCAATCTATATTTCATTTTTTACTTTCATGAGCATAAAAAAAAATATTCAATAACTAATAAAAAAACAATTCAACAAAAAGTACGCAAGGAAACATTGCAATTAATGCTTGATATAAAAATAGTATGATAAATGAGTTTTTTATATAACGCAAAAAACGTTCCAAGTATGGTAACGTTTGTCTTATAATAATACAATATTTTACATTATCAAATTTTCTTTTTCTTCTTCCTATTTCTAAAGCTCCTAATAACATCATCAATATCATCGTGCTCTGCTCTTGTTTTGTGCCTTTCGACTCGCACTGCTGACCTAGTTGCGTAGTCACGATGTCTGGTCTCATCCAGTGACGGGGCATTGCCTACAAAAACAGATAATATTAAATTTTAATTGTCAGTTTTTAAATATCATTGAACTAGTTCGGTAATATTAATAAAAAAATTACAATGAGATTATTTACCTGGTGCACCAGTTGTCGCCGCTGACCTAGTTGCGTAGTCACGATGTCTGGTCTCATCCAGTGACGGGGCATCGCCTACAAAAACAGATAATATTAAATTTTAATTGTCAGTTTTTAAATATCATTGAACTAGTTTGGTAATATTAATAAAAAAAATTGCAACGAGATTATTTACCTGTAAACAAATGCAACACGCCATTATCTAGTTATGAGTCATGAAGGTCTGGTCCTATCCCAAGACGCGACGCCTACAAAAACAGATAATATTAAATTTTAATTGTCAGTTTTTAAATATCATTGAACTAGTTTGGTAATATTAATAAAAAAAATTGCAACGAGATTATTTACCTGGTGCACCAGTTGTCGCCGCTAGACTGTCTCCGGTTTTCCCTCTCCTGTGGAAGATCCAAGGGAAACACTCACATTTGAAAAAAACTATAAGGACAACCATCAAGGTATAATTAGAAAAATTATATGGAAACAATTACCATCATCACCTCAATCGACAGGAAGGTCGGCCCGTCCGTATACACAATGATTAGGTTACACGTGAGGATCATCTACATCTGGCTCTAAAACTGGGTTATTTGCCTCGTCGGTAGTGCTGCTCCCATGATTTAAACAAAGTTGTTAGACATTAAATTTATGGATGAAAACAAACATATTGAAAGGTTAATGTTTTACCTTATCAGGCATTCTGGATCTTGGGACCTGCCCCAAGTTTATGCGACGTTCAACTACGGCTTGATAGCCGAAATGGAAAGCGATATTTTTATCTTCCTCTGTTGTTTCTGTTCCGAAGTCATCACCCTACATTACATATGTCTGTGTATTTTTAATCATATTTGATAGGATTACAAAAACGTTGGAAGGCGATAAAATTAATTATAAGATGTTTAGCTACTTAATTACAATTCTTGCGGCCAATTTCAAGTAGCCGCCCTGGCCTAGCTTGTGATGGCCCTTTTTTTCAATCCTAGCTTTGGTTGCCTTTGAGGTGTCAGGCAACCTAGCATCAAAAGATTAAAGTCAGATATGACATAGCACACTTTTATTTTAGACATAGAGAAAATTAAAGCTATTGAATTAAAGTTGTAATTTACCTTGCGGGTCCAATTGGCATTTTTCCTTCTCTCTAAAACTGGGTTATTTGCCTCGTCGGTAGTGCTGCTCCCCTGATTTAAACAAAGTTGTTAGACATTAAATTTATGGATGAAAACAAACATATTGAAAGGTTAATGTTTTACCTTATCAGGCATTCTGGATCTTGGGACCTGCCCCAAGCTTCTGTGACGTTCAACTACAACTTGATAGCCGAAATGGAAAGCGATATTTTTATCTTCCTCTGTAGTTTCTATTCCGAAGTCATCACCCTACATTACATATGATTGTGTATTTTTAATCATATTTTATAGGATTACAAAAACGTTGGAAGGCGATACAATTAATTATAAGATGTTTAGCTACTTAATTACAATTCTTGTAGCTAATTTCAAGTAGCCGCCCTAGCCTAGCTTGTGATGGCCCTTTTTTTCAATCCTAGCTTTGGTTGCCTTTGAGGTGTCAGGCAACCTAGCATCAAAATATTGAAGTCAGATATGACGTAGCACACTTTTATTTTAGACATGGAAAAAATTAAAGCTATTGAATTAAAGTTGTAATTTACCTTGCGGGTCCAGTTGGCATTTTTCCTTCTTTCTTTACCCTTTTCTCTTTTCCGTCATGGATGAGTGCTCTCCACTCACTCTCTGAAACTGCGAGAGGACGCTCATATCTAGGGTTAAATTGCAATTTCGTCCTATAGGTGTCCCTGGTATATTTCAAATATTTTCCGGCTACCCGAGCCACCGCTGTTCTGTCAAATGTGCCGACCCCAAAAAGGGCTTCTAGATAATCTAGAAGTTCTTTTTTCAGGTTGGAATTCTGGGAATTCCACCCTGTACGTATGGTTGGGCCAAAAATTACCAACGCATGGCTCTCCAGAATCCTGTAGAACTCATTATTTCCTACACAGAATAAAACCAAAAAAAGAAGAAGATATTATCATTAATTTAAAAATAAAAATCATGATAAATATGTTTTAGATAAAGTACATGAAATAGTTAAAATATTGAAATTTACCTAGGAGTTGTACATGCTTTATAGGGACACCCTCATCGTTCACCAACAACGTGCCATTAATGGTCCCTGTGGAGCTGACACGTGTAGCTCCAGGAAACGCAATAATGTAGTTGGCCATATCAACCTCATCATTGCCAACACGTTCAGCGGTTGGCTGGGTGTCTGCTTGGGCAGGGTGTGTTTCTTGGCTAGCACCTAAAGGAGTAGAAGGTGTACGAGAGGGTTGTTGGGCAATCTCTTGCCCTTCTGTCCCACTACCACCAACACCGGGTTCAGCAAGTGCCAGAAAACGCTACATACAAAAGAACTTTTTGTTAGTTTAGTCAATGTAAAAATTAAAAATCAAACCATCACAATTCATCTCATGCAGAACAAAAAAAATATCCTTTTGACTTTTTATTATTACCTGATATGTTTCTAGCTGGCTCATAAGTTGTTTTATCCTCTCTTCTATTTCAGGTGTTTGAGGCACGTCTATCAAAGTATTAAATTCCAACCTTGCATCTCGTGCCCTTTTTCGCAACAAGAACACTAGAGATAGGGATGAAGAAAGCTCTTCCTGAAAGAGGGAATCATCAGGCGTACCATGGCTAGGTGTCTGCATATTTGAACAAAATTAATATTATTTCAATTATGTAAATAACTAAAATACCTGAAGATAGAGCAATTTTGGCACTTTACATGTTCTTAGGCACCGGCCCTCTTCCAATGAATATCCAAAATCTCGGGGGTTGTTCCTGCTTGCTGCGATCAGTCTGCCACATTGCAATAAAATTATAAATGTAAAAACTTGAAAACAATATCTAACTTGAAAAAACAAAATGAAAAATAGAAATAATTTCTAATAATGAAGAAGACAGGAAGTTAGAATTTCAAACCTGCTTGCACTTGAATTGAATCCTGGAAACATGTCATTGCACATTAAGTAACTTAACAGATTCATAAAGTAATAATAATCATAATTCCTAATTTCCTATTGTACGATATGATGCAAATTATTCAAACATGAAGCAATAAAGACATGCAATGTCTGAATTTCAAGATTGATGAACCAATACAAGAAGTTAGAAACTACAACTTTGATTCAATACTTTGTGTCCTAACTCCAGGAAGGAATCTAGTTTGTAGTACAGAACATGCATCGTGTATTATCAATTCTTAATTGACAACAACTAAAGGTCATCTACCTCATCAATTCCATCCCATTTTGTGTTTTTATGTTATATTCCTTATAAAAGTGTCAAATTTCTCTCAAAGTAAGCAACCATTGAATAAAATAAAAAATAGTTGAGATATGATGAGAAATGGTCATTTATTTCTTGAAAGGATCTTCACAATTTCTTTGGTTGTTTTTCATCTCAAGAAACAAGAAATGACCTAAGAAACTATCGTGATGTAATATAATAAACAACACGGTGCAATGGCCATTTTCAAAGCCAAATGATGTCCATTGAGGACATGGCCTTTATTTGGTTCCTGTTTCATAGGAGTTTCGGGTAGAAATGGAACTTTGTTGTACCATTTCCAGTAGTAAAAAGGGAAACCTTCTTTTTCCATGGGAAATAATTTACCTTTCCTTTTTCAAGATAATCTAAATCACAAAAAATATGAACTATACTGCACACATTCTTGGATAATGTGAAAGTGGAAAAGGAATACCCTACACAAGTGATGCACACATGTACATTTGAACACTAATAGATTTTTGTAGTTGAAATGCAATGCTTGTTTCATTTAAATGTAGGGTTTTTAAAGCAGGGAGAAATAATGGCTGCCAAATTAATAAGCGTTTCTTTGGGAAAAATTTAAATCTTGTATTGGGTGATGAAAATAATAGAGGGTATTGAATCTTGATTCTTGAAATCTAGAGAGAACCCTACAGCCTAACACAATCCAATGGAATTGACCAAAAAAACCCAAATAGAGTCAACCCTACTATAGGGGGAAGGGCCTACAGTAAGAACTTACCATTTTACAAGAGCTGAGGGCGAATGCTGTTCTACAAGAGCTAAGGGCGAATGCTATTCTGCAAGATCTGAGGGAGAATGCAGGGCGAATGTTGTTCTGCAAGAGCTGAGGGCGAATGCAGGGTGAATGCTATTCTGCAAGAGCTCAGGGCGAATGCTGAGGGTGAATGTTGTTCTGCAAGAGCTCAGGGCGAATGCTGAGGGCGAATGCTATTTTGCAAGAGCTTAGGGCGAATGCTGTTCTGCAAGAGCGGAGGGAAAATGCGCACGTGATATTAGACGTTAATGTAGCACACATGTACATTTAAACACTAATATATTTTTGTAGTTGAAATGCATTGCTTGTTTTCATTTAAATGTAGGGTTTTTAAAGCAGGGAGAAATAATGGCTGCCAAATTAATAAGCGTTTCTTTGGGAAAAATTTAAATCTTGTATTGGGTGATGAAGATAATAGAGGTATTGAATCTTGATTCTTGACATCTAGAGAGAACCCTACAGCCTAACACAATCTAATGGAATTGACCAAAAAAACCCAAATAGAGTCAACCCTACTATATGAGGAAGGGCCTGCAGTAAGAACTTACCATTTTGCAGGCGAGGGCGAATGCTATTAAGAGGCTGAAGGGCGAATGTTGTTGCAAGAGGCGAGGGCGAATGCGGGGCGCATGTTGTTCTGGAGCTCGGGCGAATCTTTCGAGGGCGAATTCTGTTCTGCAAGAGTTGAGGGCGAATGTTGAGGGCAAATGCTGTTCTGCAAGAGCGGAGGGCGAATGCGCGCGTGATATCAGACATTAATGTAGCACACATGTACATTTGAACAATAATAGATTTTTGTAGTTGAAATGCAATGCTTGTTTTCATTTAAATGTAGGGTTTTTAAAGCGGGGAGAAATAATGGCTGCCAAATTAATAAGCGTTTCTTTGGGAAAAATTTAAATCTTGTATTGGGTGATGAAGATAATAGAGGGTATTGAATCTTGATTCTTGAAATCTAGAGAGAACCCTACAGCCTAACACAATCCAATGGAATTGACCAAAAAACCCAAATAGAGTCAACCCTACTATAGGAGGAAGGGCTTGCCGGTAAGAACTTACCATTTTGCAAGAGCTGAGGGAAAATGTTGTTCTGCAAGAGGCGAGGAGTGAACTACGAGCGAATGCGAGGAAATGATGCAGGCGCGGCGAATGCGAAATACGTGCAAGGCAGGGGGCGAATCTTTGATACTGCGGCCGGAGGGCGAATGCACGAGTGATATCAGACGTTAATGTAGCTATTGCGACGGATACGAAACAATAAAATCATTTTTATGTAGCGCGCATATAAGTTTTGTATTTTTATGTAGAGCACATATAAGCGTCGTTATACCGACGGTGGAAAAAGCGTCGCTATTATGACAGGTGCCTCCAAACGTCGTAATTGCGAAACTTAGACATTGTGTCGCACTTGCGACGTTTAGAGGCAGTCGTCGCAATAGCGACACTTTGGGCCATAGTGTCGCAATTGCGACGTCTTCCTCCTAATGTCGCAATTGTGACACTTTTCTAAGTGTTGGTATTGTGACACTTTTCTATAAACGTCGGTATAGCGATGGTTTCGGGCGGGATGGAAAAAATTTGGGGAAATTTCCGACATTTGGTCAAAAGTGTCGGAACCAAGTGTCGGAATTTCCGCCAAATGTAGTAGTGTAAACATAGTTGAGCTATTTGTATCTAGTTTAACTGATTGATACAATTAGTGAGAGTGGTGTGAATTAATTATTAATTAATTCACTAATTATAAACTCATTAATCAACTAAAGAATATATCAGTTAACTTCAGTGCATGGACAGTTTCAGTGGAGACCAGTGAAGAGGTAGGTGAAAGAGCAGTGTGACTATCAGTTGTGACTATAGTGATGAATGGTTTGCATCCAACACTCAGTAGATATGCCTTTAAATACTGTGTGAGAAAGGCTAGGGTAACAAGAACTCATCATGAGCCATTCTTCAGCAGGGATTGCGCAGTAGAGGCAATCTATCATGTGGCAGAGATTGGAGCATGTGTTTTGCTAGATCTAGCTTGATTAGTGTGTAGCAATTGGAGATTGTACTGAGAGCTTGTGAGGAGATTTGTATAATGATTGTTACATGATCTCTATGACATATAATATACAGATAGTTGGGGGTTTTTAGCTTTAAGCTTTCCCATTACATACTGTGTTCATATGTGTGAATTTTGATGGTTTTAATGTGTGCATGCAATTGATTTTATTTCGGCATATAATGATAAATGGTAGAAGAGATTATGTATTGTGCATGAAGATAAAATAGTGTGTGATCAGGAGAATATCGGTGAATAATATATCAGTTATTCAAATTTATACATGGTATCAGAGCGATATTGATCATTGGAGCAATTGTAAAGCATTGAAGCGTTTGAGTTTTGTGCTGGTGGAATTCGAAATTTCTGTTGTGTTTTCTTGGTGTCGAAGTTAAGATGTCTTTCAATGGATTGTGATTGGAGTATTCCCTTGAGGGCAGCTTTAATTATATTTCATGGAAGGATAGGATGGAGGTGGTGCTGGATGACAATGGGTTGAAGGAGTTCATAGATGCAGAAATTCCTAAACCGGGTTCTAGCGATGCTGCCGCACTTGACGCATGGCAAAAGAAGGTAGAAAGGTGTCGAAGGATTCTGTTGGAAGGTGTGAAGGATCACATAGTATCCAGCCTTCATGGTAAAGCTTCTCCATTCTTGATGTGGAAATCTTTGACAGATTTGTTCCAAAGCAAGAGTGACCAGAGGAAGTTTGCGCTAAAGGATAAACTCAGGAAAATAAAAATGGAGAAGAATGACACTATTCTGGTATACTTGAAAAAGTTTTTCCACTGCAGGGATGAGCTTGGGAGTGTAGGAGTTAGTGTGGATGATGAGGAATTGGTGAGCTTGAATCTCCTTGGGCTTCCTAAGAGTTTGCATTCCTATCAAGACTCTGTCAATGGTCAAGAGAAATTGCCAGGATGGGAGCGACTTTGGTCGGATCTTGTGCAGGAGGAGATAAGGCAGGATACCAGGGATGGATCTTCATCAAAGAATGATGATGAAGAGGATTATGCTTTGGCTGCCAAAGCAAGGAAGGGGAAGGGTAAGAATAATGCTTCTCAATCCGGTGCGGATGGTAAAGAGCGTGACATGTCCAAAGTGAAGTGTTTTCACTGTCACGAGCATGGATATTACGCCACAAATTTTCCACAGAAGAAGAAGAACAAGTAGCCTGCTACAGCTGCAGCTGGTGAGGCTCTTGCCTCGCAATTTGAGTTGGAATTCTCATTGGTCGCATGCATGGTGTCTAGTGCATTAGGATCGGGGTGGTATTTTGATAGTGGCGCTTCCTTTCACATGACGGGAGATGTGAATCTTTTCAGTGACTTGGTGGAGAAAGATCTCCAGTTGCATGTTGAGTTGGGTGACAATGGATGATACAATGCGACCGGCATTGGTACCATAACCTTTCAGAGGGAGTCAGGTAAACTCATTCTTTTACAAGATGTAGTGCATGTTCCAGGTTTAAAGAAGAATTTGATCTCAGTCGCAATGTTAGAGGATAAGGGTATGAAGTTGTCTTTAGTGAAGGAAAAGTTTTCCTTCGGCACAAGGCAACAGGAAAAGTCAAGAAGGTTGGGATTTGAACAAAGAATCTCTATAGACTTGAAGTAGATGGGATGTCTACGAAGCTTCCTACTGTTGGGAAGTGCAAGAAAGACATGCAATTGATGCTTGAGAGGGAGCAAGTTTTGCATGCAGGTAAGAGTGAACCTCGAGATGTGGAGCAGCCACAAGATGAGGATTATGGAGTGGGAGAAACCACTCATGCAGAGAAATTTCGTGCCAGATGGACAGAGGGAGTGCATGCAGTTATACCACCAGGTGAGAGGTGGGGCGACATGCATGATTAATCCCAAGAGGAGATTTCTGGGCAGGATTCATGAGATGGTGTGGATCTCACGAATTGAACCTGGCTACGAGGTTCCCACAGCACAGTAGTAGCATGATCAGTTGGATTGATGCAGGCAGATCAAAGTGACAGTGTCGGATACTGGAGCGCGAATCAGAGTTGACAGCAAGTGCAAGAGTGCATGGGTGCAAGAGTTCAACAGCACAGTGGTTCCTGATGACATGTGCAGTAGCTAAGCAGAGGTCGAAGACTTTGATGATAGATGCATCAGACTGATTGAGTTTTTTGGAGCCTATTCAGTTTCAGAGGAGTTGCAGAGCAGATGCATGGAGTTGCATGGCGCTTGTGAAGGTTGCAGGGTGAATGCATGGAGTTGCATGTCGCATGCAAAGACAGTCCTTTCTTGTTGAGAGGGAGTGTTGAAGATTTCAACAAGAAACAGTGAAGGAGGCATCCTGAAACATCATTCCTGATCCTAGTTGGAAAGTGATCACCTAAACTAGGTGGGGGCCACACAGGTGATTTTTGTCGCAAAGTCTATTTTTAGACATATGGATCATATTCTATGAGTTGCAGGATGCTATTTGTGGATGGCTGGTCAAGTTGGAAAAATAGATGGACTTCTATTTTTAGACATATTGGGCGGAATCTATTTTTAGATTGCCAGTCTAAAAATAGATATGTCGAATATTATTAGCTCTTAATAATATTTGGACTCTAAACATTATCTTATTCTCTTGGAGCACTTCAGTTAAGTGCACAGATGTGGCACAGGAGCTGACAGAAGGAATTATGCTATTCCCGAGGGTTAAGTGGAGCTATTGCATGGATACTTTAGTTAGAACTCATGTGACAGAGTTTGGTGGAGTTGATTGAGGAAGTTAATGGAGTTGTGTTCAGTTTAACTAATCTAAACATAGTTGAGCTATTTGTATCTAGTTTAACTGATTAATACAATTAGTGAGAGTGGTGTGAATTAATTATTAATTAATTCACTAATTATAAACTCATTAATCAACTAAAGAATATATCAGTTAACTTCAGTGCATGGACAGTTTCAGTGGAGACCAGTGAAGAGGTAGGTGAAAGAGTAGTGTGACTATCAGTTATGACTATAGTGATGCATGGTTTGCATCCAAAACTCAGTAGAGATGCCTTTAAAGACTGTGTGAGCAAGGCTGGGGTAACGGGAACTCATCATGAGCCATTCTTCAGCAGGGATTGCGCAGTAGAGGCAGGCTATCAAGTGGCAGAGATTGGAGCATGTGTTTTGCTAGATCTAGCTTGATTAGTGTGTAGTAATTGGAGATTGTACTGAGAGCTTGTGAGGAGCTTTGTATAATGATTGTTACATGATCTCTATGGCATATATTATACAGATAGTTGGGGGTTTTCAGCTTTAAGCTTTCCCATTACATACTATGTTCATATGTGTGAATTTTGATGGTTTTAATGTGTGCATGCAATTGATTTTATTTCCACATATAATGACCAATGGTAGAAGAGATTTTTTATTGTGCATGAAGATAAAATAGTGTGTGATCAGGAGAATCTCGGTGAATAATATATTAGTTATTCAAATTTCTACATTATTTATGTAATAAGCCCATAAGGGCTTAGTCCGAGTCATAGTTATTTGGTTGAGTCAATAAAGCTCGTAAGTGGTTATCCACATTAATAATAATTGTAAGTGGTCGACCCACATTCCAGAAAAGGGACCACAATTATTTATAAATGGGACTTAGTTAATAAATATGGTGGTTTACCCATGATTATGTCACAGACCACAAGTAGTTAGGGTTTTGGATGTCATTATGCTATAAATAGAATTAGATAGAAGGACAAAGGATTGTGTCATATTGTAATTGAGCTCTACCCTATTGGAGGTTGCCCCCTCGAAGAGGAAAGGGAACATTGTATCTTGTTTCTGCATGATGAAATATCTCTGTCGCTTGTCTATTTTTTGGTGATATCTATATGTCTCGGCTATTTTGTTTCGTATTTCTTTTGTTCTATCTCGTCTAAGAGGTCAAGCGCATAACAACCATTTACAAAATAGTTTACCAAATGAGGCAAAACAAGTATCAATGGAAATCTTGCTAAAACTCGAATTCAATGAAATGATCACAATGGAAATCCAATGAAAATGAAAAATGGAAAAATTGTAGGACAATTAACTTAATGAAAATCATAAAAGGTTTTTAGCCAAAAATTAATAGAGAGGGTTCCTATTATTTCAAGTAAATAATTCAAAAATGGGGGGTATTGGGTTTTCCCTACAACAAGGCCCCATACATACACCTTGAAAAAATTTCCTTTCATGAATAGCCATGTCCTTGATAATTATTTATTATTATTATTATTACTTTATACATATTTATGTTCATAACATACCTTATGACAATGTTTTATATTCAATGATCTTCCCAACAGTGCAATAATTGCGTTAATCAAAGTTTGGATGAAAAATTTGTCTCTTGAAAGTTGACCTATCGTGATTAACCAAAAAAATTCAAGGGGAAGCACACCAACCCTTGTTACTTATGGAACATGGAATAACCACATGGGCACTATGAAGAAAACTCTAGAATGGTCAAATTTGTAACTCTAATTAAGAGATGAGGAAGACAATCCTAACCCCTAGTTGGCTATTGAGCCATGTTATAATTGGACCACTAGGAGAAAAAGGGGTTCCATTTTATTTGTTTGCATTTTGTTACATAGTATAGTAGAGTAGCTAAGTGTGGATAGATAAAGAGAATAATAGCGGGGGTTTTTGTTTTGTAGTAGCCCACAAGCCATAGGTATCAAGAAACTCTATAGATAGTGCCTTCTTGTTTTTACTTGCATCATTTCCATTCCAAACAAAAAAGAGCAAAAAGACCTCACCTTCTAGCTATGTATTCTCTCGTAAGAGATTCTTAGAGCATATCATGGGATTTTATTAGCATAATGGGATTCAATCTAGGCTCATTTGGTTTGTTTTAGGGTCTCAATCTTTTGGTCTTATGGGATGTCAACCTTGGTTAATTTTTATTTTTTAGTCTCTGCTATATCAAGAAAATATATGTTTACATTGATTAGGTCATATTTCTTCAAATGGGATGTAATTTACAAAAATTTCAACCTTGTCCTATTTCACTTGACTTCCATATGAGTTGGTTTTTACATGGAATGTAAAAATAGTTCTGGTGAATTTTCAACACATCTAATGATTTTACTTGCTATTCTTGCAACAAGTGATCTAATAAGCCCTCATTTTCACAATTTCTAATTCTTGTGCTTAGCCTGTAAAGTGTGCAAGTTCACATCTCTCAGTGGGAAATTTTAAAAATTATGACTTCATCGATCAATTTCTATTACCAATCAAATCCAAATGGAAAATTCAGCCTAGTTATGGCATAGGTATATCTAGGAAATTTCCAATAATATATGATATGGCTAGTTTCAACACTTAGTTGTTGAAAATGACATTCTCAAAACTAAAACTAGTTTCAAGTGTTATAAATTCATGGATTAAAAATCTCTAATACTAAGCACAAAAATAGAAAATCAAAATTTTACCTTAAAACCTTTTAACATATCATTTCCTTTATTTAGAGTTGGATGACTCATTTAACACTTTTTTTTTTTTCTTTTTTTTCAGGTTTAGTCCACACAACTTATATAATCAAATTTATAGATAGCTAAATTATTAGCTTAGATTTGTAAATTAGTGATGTAAAATTACTTATTTTCAACAATACCTTGTTTACAACATTCTAAAACCATATTACTAACTAACAACGTTTATAAAATTTAATCACTTGCAAGGCTATTAGGAAAGCAACACCTAGCATTAAATGTTTCCACTTAGACCTTATCAATGTGCTTCATATCTCGTTTGATTTTTGTATGATCTTAGGAACAAACTCGAGTTACTCTAATTAATTTCAATAAAAATAGTCCAATAAGTATCAAATTCATACAAGCATTTCATATATATATATATATATATATCAAAATGCCTTTATGAAATAACAATTGAATCAAAGGCAAGGAGAACATTTTTCCCAAAATTATGGTGAGTAAAGTTATGAAGCTTAAAATATAAAAAGCTAAATAGTTGTCACATGATAACATTATTTGTAAAAGAAGTGGAGAGCGTGACATGATAATAAGGGAAGAAAAAACTAATAATAACAATTGCTTTCAAAAAGTGTAAGAAGTATATTATAAAAAGGTTGGTGAGGTAAAGTTATGAATTTCAAAAATTAAAAAGCTAAATAGGTGTCACATGATAACATTATTTGTAAAAGAATTGGAGAGCGTCACATGATAAGAAGGGAAGAAAAAACTAATAATAACAATTGCTTTCAAAAAGTGTAAGAAGTATATTATAAAAAGTTTTATGGGTTTTTAAGTTTTGATTTAGTTCAATGTGGAATGTTGTGTTGTAATAAAGCTAACATTTCAGAAAACTTTTTGTTTGAAAATAAGCATTTCTTTTGTGATATATATGATGAGCATTGATGTTGATTATGTTAAAAAAATTATGTAGGTAATGGATGGAAATTTTGGTGCTGGTGCAACATACAGATAGTCAAGTTGTATAATAGAATGCAAACTTTGTTTTGATGCATTGTATCACATGGGTAGTAACTTTGTTGCAATGTGATGCATAGCATAGATATAAATAAATGTAATTATGTTTTGTATTGTATGTAATTATGTTTTGTATTGCATGTTAAATTGTGATTTAGAGTGTTTGATGAGGGTTTATGATGGTTTGACTATGGTTGATTATATTTTATCATTGTTAATCATCGTTGGGCATGTTTGATCATGGAAAAAATTTAGACATGATATGAACTTGGAGTTTTATTTACATAATTTTCATATTTTTGTTATAGGGTAAGCCACTTCAATTTGATCATTTCATAATTGTAGTAATGGGTATAGGAAAATGCCCTCTTATTTGTTTATTAATGAAAAAAACATAACGATATATATAATGAAGATCATAACTTGTTAGATGCTCCTGTATAAAATATATAGTTCTAAAAATTACAAATTGATTAATGATGTCAGTTCTAACATCCATAATTTTCTATGTCCTCGATATTGGATACTTTCAATATTCTCAAGACTTATTGATAGTATTAACATCACAACATTTGACATCATAATTACATCTATAAATGTCCTTAGTATGAATAAATTAACACATATTAGAAAGGAATTTGATTATGTGTGCACTTCAACATGTTTGTTGATTATGTCAAATGGCCAATTTATTGGTTGTAAACAAGTGCATTGAAGCATGCCAAAGGTACATAAATATTCTTAGCACATTTAAAGTCCCTACCTAAAATATTAAGCTTAAAATTCTTGAATAATCCTCATTCCATTATACTCCCAAATACCCAAGGTAAACTTGAAAATATAATGAAATAACAGATGCTAGCTATCATACAACAGAAATTGAAGTACAAGTCGAGTCCACACATGGTTTCTTGTGCATGTGGTTCCTCTATGATTTCCTAAAAATTTAAGGTGACGACACACTAGGTGGGGAATATTATTTACTATGAATGTGAATCTTTTATGAATTACCAAAAATCACAACAACATAAAGATTCACACAATAATGCAAAAATACAAAAATGCAATGCAACTATCTATTTATGGATACATTAGGTTACATTTGGAAAATAATCCTTTAGGAGTTTCCCATTCATTGGTAATGGCATGGGGTCTCCTTCTAAGGCTTCTAGGTTGTACGGATTAATACCAGCCACACTATTCATTTTGCAAGGTCCTATCCAAATTTATGAAATTCTGTATGTATTTTAGGTTTTTTTTGTACCATAATAGGATGAAACTCCTTGGATCAAAATATTTGGGCCTAATATTTCGATAAAATGTGGCCTTGATATTATCTTGATTCTTACTCATTTAATTTAAAGAAAGGCATCTAGATTCATCCAACTCAATTCGTTGATCTATTCTATATTGCACAACATTTTCTTGATTAGTGTCTGCTTTCAATCTTTGTAGGATGGGTAATTGTAACTGTAATGGAGATTTTCTTCGAATCTATACACTAGTTGAAAAGGGATATATATTATTGTTACCAGGATTAATTCCTCTTGCGGACAAGATTGATCTCCCTAGTACTCCACCGAGTAACTAGAAACAAAGTTCCATTTGAATATCTCTTTCTATAGATTATTTGTATTTTAATATCATTATAACAATAAAGTAGAGAGGACATGCTCCTACCTTTAAATCCAAAAGTCTGATGTAGTCCTTTGTCCGTCACTAAAAAGTAGTTCTCCAATGATGAGTAGAACCTACAATCATAGACAAGACAAATAATAAAAGCATCTGCAATATATAATAATAAAAAATACCAATCCAACTTAGTGATAAATTAATCTAAGTATTGACATCATTTCCATGAATTCAGAAAAATGACAAGGAGAAAAATAGATCCATATGTATTATAATAAATTAGAAAGAGAAATATTACAACCAGATGCCTTGATGTTGTACAGATTCCTCTCAGGGTCTGAGCGATCATCCTCCTTCAGTCTGATAAGCCTTCCTCTCTAGAATGACCAGCGTGAAGTCATGGGCACAAAGGTGTGATCTTCAATGTGTCAACAACAACTCACTAGTATAGAAAGTATGCACTCTATGAACTCTCTCTAGCTTAGAAAATATACATATTAGTCTCTATTCACATTAGTATCTCAGGTATCTACCCTTGAACCTGAAACTTGAGCTCAATATATAGGGAGATTGAAGTAGTTTCAGATCCATTAAGAGAGGGATAGATTCCTCCCATGAAGGGGTTTTAGTTCCTTGGACCAAGGGATAAGCTCCATGAGTGGAGGGATAAATCTCGAACTGGCATGACTCTAGAGGCTTCCAGTTGGGAGAATATTCGACCAACTAGGCTTCTAGAAGTTACTTTTTCTTTTTACTTGCTTTTCATGGGGGTGTGTAGGTTCTAGTGGCGAACAAAGTGGAAATCACCATGGCTAATTGAAGGATCATCATCGCATGTGCAGGGAAAGGCTAGAAAAACCACACAGGAAATCCTTTAAGGGTTTTACAGATCTTTTCTCCAATTTCCAAGACTTGATTCAGGAACATGAGTGTTTTTGACCTCTAAGGGAACATGATATGGATGGTGATAGACCCATATGAATAGTCAAATGTCATGGTGAAAAAATTACATGTAACGGATTGCCCCCTAAAATGTGAAGTTTGATAGTTTTTTTGAAGAGTGAAGTGCTTTATCATTCTAAGGATTGGATTGGAGATCTAGTCGAAAACCTATAAAATAATTCAATACCAATATATATATATATATATATATATATATATATATATATATATATATATATATATATATATATATATATATATATATATATATAAATATATATATATATATGTCATCGCTGAGGTAGGAATTCCCATACTCAAATCAAAACTAACTAAATGTTCTGGTACAGATATGATTTCAGTATTACATCAAAAGTAGACACAGTATGGACGTAGCCATCTGTCATAACCAGTCTACTATATCATGGATAATAAAACTCATCACAGCCAGTATGGTGGAAACTATATCTAGGGTCTTGATTTCCGCTTCTTGAACTAGTATGAATATATCCATGCAATTGATTATGTCGGAGTCGAACATGGTAGAAATCACTTGATTACCGATCAATGATGAGAACCATTAACAAGTGTGATAGGAACCACCAATAATGACAATGGCCCTCAAAGTAATTCAGTACAATGTATGAAGTTTGAATGAGTGATCTGTAGTCGAACACTCATAGAATCATTCAATCGAAGGTTAATGATGAAAACATATCGTAAAAGGTGAGAAACATGCCATTAGGGCATGCAGATCCCAAGGTACTGATAGGTTTCTAGATCAACTTTCTAGATAATGAGTTGATGCTGATAGAAAGTGATCTGTCGCAGGAAAGCCTATGACATGAAACCATTAGATCAATTTTTGAAGAAATATTTTGCAAGGACTGACTCAGGGATGCTCAACGTGAATGGAGAAAAATGTTTGCAATGAGTGGTTTATTGAAATATCTCTTGAACACATAACGACACTGTAAATGGCTTGGTAGCATTTGACCTAAAGATAATACCCAGAAACTAGCCGAAGACTTTCAATTTGGTTCGATTAACTGTAAGACAAAGGAATTCCCAACCCAGGTATAATTGTGACAAAGCGTCATGTTCAATATCGACACGCTTCTTTCTAAAACAAGGACGACAAATGGATTGTTTTTCTCTTTTTCCCTCACCATTACTGGCAAGTACCTCTTTATTTTTTTCAAGCTTCAGGAGGATAAATTTTTCTTGTTGTGTAATCTCATCCTTCGGATGATTCCATCTTAGTATTAAAAACAAAACCTAAGGAGTGGTTTGGTCCTATTTTGATCGACAGTTCCTGTACTGTTTAATTTTAATGAGTCTAGTATAGGAATAACTTGGTGTTTTTTAGTTTTAGGGAGTCAGAAGAAAAACATAAATAAACTCCATGATTATTCATTTTCGTAAATTTAGTACCTCAAGCCTAAAAAAGGATAAAATAATTCAGGAGAGGACTCTATTTACCATGATTAGACAATGTATACCTTTTTTGTAACTAGTCCAATTTAGTACGAAAAAGGGGTAAACTTATACTGAATGGAGGACTATTCATCTACTTTAATGAGCTCTAATAGTCAAGTACTCAAGGATCTTTTTCTCTTTAGAGAGTATGAAAAGGGCTTAAAAGAGGACTCCAAGGTTTCGCTTTTTCGTATTTTTATAGAGTCCTAAAAAGTGATAAAAGTGTACTCGATGTCAAAATAATTATTTTGACCAAAATCCTGTATCCTGCACAAAAAATTAAACAATTATGAACATCTGCTCTCAAAAAGGAAAAATATTTTGATTTGACTTTTTAAAAGTAAAAATAAATAAAATAGTATTATTTTATTCATTTAAAACTACAAAAAGAAGTTAAAACAAGTCATTTTCACCTTTTGATTTCATAACAGAGTAGAGATAGCTTTTTCCCAAAAACTTCCGGAGCTGATATTAGAAGAACCGACTGACCATTTCGAGAACTGTCCGCACCAGGTAATCCACATCATCATTGTCTTTGTTTTCATCCATTTCATTTCTAATTTTAATATTTAATGGCAATTTTTATAGGGAAAATATGTTTTAAAATCCTCCCTGGGGGGTGCACGGGTTCTCTTGGCGAAAACCGCACACCTCCACGATTTTTTAAAATAAAAATTGTCGGGCCGTCGTGGGTTCTGTGCATGACATGTGCTAAAAAACGCACTGTGTAAACACAGCACCTACGCAAGCGCCATGGATTTTTGAAAAACATGATTCTCTCCATAAAAATGGCTCAAACTTTCCCAATTGATTTTTAATGTTTAATTTGTTGATGTGTAGGTCTTTAATCATGCTGGAATGGCGGGAACGGGAGCATGAACTCATGGAAAATGAAACCATGGATGATCCGAAAACTATGCGCTCATTAAAAAATTGTGGCTTATAATTTTTTTTGGCAATTTAGGGCATGAAATCACAGGTTGAGATGATGACCTAGCTCGTGAATGCATGGGATGTACAAGATCAATGTTTCATTATCAGAGACCATCGTCTTGTCATTGAGCCACAGGGCATATATTTCCTCACTGGATTGCCTTGTATAGGGAGGAACATTTCCTTATTTGGGACCAGACCAGGAGGTCTTCCCACTCCTACTTACAAGGCTCAATATTGTAACCGAGATTTAGAGCTAAAGGACGGTCGCATAGATATCAAAACTATTGCGCGAATGGAACTCAAAATCATAGCATTCACGTTTACTAGGTTATCTGGGAGTGCAACTCCTCATGTGGATGCCAAATTACAGATGTCGACCATAGATGAATTTTTTGGAGGAATAGTATTCAACTGAAGTGAAGGAGTGTTGGCTAATATGAAGGGTCAACTCACGAGAGATAAGAATGGGAAGTTGAAAAACTTTGGATATGGCACCATTCTTATATCTTTTTCTTTATAGAGGATCCCACTCCTTGCGCCTCAGTAGTCTCTGGTGGATCCTAGAGGTCCTCAGGAACCTCACATGGTGCGCTAGGTAGAATTGATGGCTTGCCATGGTGGGGAAGGTAGTGCGGTGGTTCGTTTTACTCCTCAGTATTTTTCATGGCTTAGGAATTAGATCTTCACAATTGAAGATTTCCCTTATGCAGGGATGGATTATAGAGGTGATCTTGAAACATCTCTTCCACTAGGGGCATAGTGGGATGAGACAGGTTAGTGAATCATTTTGAAGTTTTTCTCTAATTTTTGTTTGATTTGTTATCGTCCAATACTGACAAAATTTTAAATGCGTATGTTGGTCCAACACGATCAATAGTGCTTCGTCGCCTTGAACAAAATGATGGAGCAGTGATCCTGGCAGAGCTGGAGCACAACCTTGAGAGGTTGAATATTGATATTCTTGAGACAGGAATAGATGATATACCTCTCAAGCTCTAGAGACATGTGACTAGTGTCCCAGGTCCACTCAGGAGATTTCTACGTAGGGCGGCATGTGCCATATTTTTCTATCATGATCATCATCATGGATAGTTGGTGGTCAATGTAGATTGAAATTTTGTTTTTTGTATCAGTATATTTTAGATCATAATTTGAACCTATGATCATAGACGGTGTAATATTTTTTGACATGAAGTTATTTAACCTAATGATATTACTACCTTCGTTCTCTGAGTATCGTGTTCAACATGGATTGAAGGTTGTTTTGTTTTACTTTTTTAATGTTGTAGATGTCTATTTAAAACTCAATTAGTTGATGCATCGGCCAATGTGCTTAAATTTCTTGAAATGTGTTGATATTCAATATAATCAAATTGTCATTCCAAGAGATGAACCTTAAAAAATAATCTTAATAAAGTTGGATTTCTGATAGCATAAACTCTGTTTAAATGTAATACAATGAGTTGCGAATCTAACCTAATGATCAAGGGTCGAATACCAAATGTGATGGAATTATATAATAACTCAATGACTGTGCTATATTCTACAATATTTTTCGTTGTTTAACCAAGGCATATCCAATGAATAGATATTGTTGGATGGATAAGTCGTTCTTGCGGACAAGACATACCTCCCAAGTGTCCTACGGACAGCTAGCAACAAACAACCAAACAAAAAATATTTTCTCTAGATAATATTCGATTCAAAATTATTAAAACAGAGGTTTTGAATACCTACCTGTAGTCCAACGCTATTTGTAATGATCTTCTTTCCAGTTGCTTGAAAGAGTCGTATTCAAAGATATGCAATCAAAAACATGGAAAAAATCAATAGCACCAGCATAGTATAAACTAATTCATGAATCATATATCTATCAAGATGATCAAGGAATTCAAGAAATAAGCTAATTAATTAAATAAATCATTGATAAAACATGATAAAAAATCTACTTAATTAAAGAAATCATTGAGAAAACGAGATTTATTCGTATTATCTTTGATGAAGAAAGAGCCTTACAACCGTGTTCGCCTTAATGTTGTACAGACCTTTCCTGGGGTCTGGAATAGGCGTTTCCTTTACTTTGACGAGCTTTGCACTCTCTCAGCTAAAATGCACATGGGTGTGTAATCATTCCCACATAATGATCAGTTAAGAGAGTCTGAGTTTCTACAGCATTTCTCCTCAAAAATTCTCAAAGTCTAACTCCCTTTGAGGTTGAACTATGGCCTCAATTTATAGGAAAAGAGAAGAGGTTGTAGCTCCACATAAGAGGGGATAGAATTCTCTTTTGAAGGGATTGAGCTCCATAAACCAAGGGGTAGGCTCCCATAATGGAGGAATGAACATACATGATAGGAGTGAACCTTCGACTAGATAATTGCTTCTAGAAGCTTCCAGGTTTGACTGCTGGGCTTCTAAATATTACTTTCTGCCTTTATTTTACCTTTTACAGGGGTCTGTACCTTTATTGAAGAAAAAGTGTGTTTAGCTCCGCATGATTTAGAACAAATAGGTGCGGCACCGTAGGCAATGTTAAGAGAAAGTGCGATACAAGTGTTTTTAAGACTTTTATGAGCTTTTCTCTCAATTTCAAGGCTTGATTTTAGGAACTTTGATGTTGTAGACTTCTAAGGGAGTAATATATGAGTAATGATGAACCCATATAGACACTAAAATTTCATGGTAACAAATTTCACTGTAAAAATACTAACTCATCAGTGGGTGAATAGATAACCCAATCCGCAGAAGAGATGTTCCATGTACTATGACAGGCGTCGTCAGCAAAACTGATGTAAGTTTGAAGGGATGATAACATCTACAATATCAAGAGTAACCAAGATAAGTAGCGAATGTAGTAACAACAAAAAATAACTAATTCTAAGGCACACTTGTCTAATCTAAGGCACATTGTTCTAAAATGTAACTAATGTACAAGGGAGATCTTCACACGAAAAGTCATGCATAATATCTCTTGAGATAAATACCATTCATAGGTTTATCTAAAGATATGTCGTCATAATCATTTAATTCATAGTCTCCTTTTGCAAGCGCATGCTTAACAATATAGGGACCATGCCATATCGGTTAGAATTTGCGAGCACCTAGCTTGTCATTAACTTGATCGTATACTAAAACTAGGCCACCTTTTGAATAAATGTGAGGGTTGACACTTTGATCATGCTGATTTTTAACACGCTTTCTCTGAGCTTTGACATC
Organism: Pinus albicaulis; assembly: GCA_034641835.2. Classification (NCBI taxonomy): domain Eukaryota; kingdom Viridiplantae; phylum Streptophyta; class Pinopsida; order Pinales; family Pinaceae; genus Pinus; species Pinus albicaulis. The sequence goes on from JAXQQM020075532.1 coordinate 99,011, forward strand.
TAATGCAGTGGTGCAACGAGTCTCATCTAATTGTGCTAGGTATAGAAAGTGTTTCTTCTCTTCATAGGTAGCTGGTAACAACTCAATGGCTAATTTGAGTGACAATATTTCACATCCAATGGGTAACACAAATTCTAAACCATAAAAAATTTGAAAAGGATTGAACTCTGTAGCAGTTTTTGTAGAAGTATGGTATGCCCATAATGCCGAAAAAAGCATGGTATGCCAATTATATTTATGAGTTCTAAAAATCCGTTTAATCATGGTGGTTAAAACTGTGTTAACAACCTCAACTTAACCATTATCCTGTGTGTAATATGGTGTATAATTATCATGACATAGACCAAGTTGATCAGGAAGTCCGGTCATCACAATATTTCGAAAATGGCTCCAATGGTCTGTAACGATAGCTTGAGGGACACCGACCCGAGATATCACATGATTGAATATGAAAATAGCTTTATTTTTTCCATCAACTGTGAATGTATGCATCACCTTGACCCATTTGGTAAAGTAATCTACGATGAGAATAATATATCCATGCCCCCCGATCGAGTGAGGGTTACATGTAATGAAGTCGATTCCCCATTTGGCGAAAGGACCAATAGCAATGATTGGGTGAAGAGGAGTTGGAGGTGCACGCATATTTCGATAAAAAATCTAGAAATTGTGGCATTTTTGAACCGCGATAATATAGTCTTTAAATAAATATAGCCAAAAATAACTAGCACAAAATATATTTTGGGTTGTGGAGAACCCAGACATATGACCACCACATGCTCTAGAGTGGAAATAATTCAAAACCCTTTCAGTGTCTTCATGAGTTATACAAATTTGAAACATAGAATCGACACCACAATGATAAAGAGTGTCACCAACAATATTGTATTTTTGATATTGGTATTGGATTCTTCGTCACTCTGATCGTGAAATATCTGGGCGAAAGGTTTGGGTTTGAAGATATATAATGATATCTCCATAGTAGGGATCTATGTCACCATTTCAGACCGAGTATTGAGAAAATCATACATAAGTTCGACAAACAATAGTGATTTCTTAGAATTGGGCCTATCGAATTCCAAATCAAACTCTTGCAGGGTAACAATCCATTTGGAGTATTTTCCCTCGAGAAATTGTTTTTTCAATTTGTAAATCATCGAGTTGTAATTATATATCACTATGGTTTTGCAGAACAATATGTAATGACGAAAATGTTGGACAACTTGAACTGCCACCAATGCCAATTTCTCCACATGTGAATACTTGATTTCCATTGGATTGAGATTCCGACTTAGGTAATAGATCACATGTTTGTTGTTAGATTAATCCTCTTGAACCAAAACCATTCCAATCATGGAATCTGATGCAGTTGAGTATAAAAATCAATCTTGATTGTAATTAGGCGGATGCAACAACGCTGCATGGGTCAACACGTTTTTAATTGCATCAAAAGATTTATCGGTAATATTGTCCCAAATAAATGGAACATCTTGTTTCAACAACTGGGTAAAACCTTTCATTAAATCTGCATAGTTCGGGATAAACCTACGTAAAAAATTTTCTTTCCCCTGCAAACTCTGGAGTTGGTGAAGAGTTGAAGGAGGAGGTAAGTTGATGATAGCCTCAACCTTTGATGGATCAACACAAACCCGAGTAAACGTCTTGATTGTACACAAAAAACACATTTGTGTGGATTCAAATGAATTTTGTAATGCCTACATATCATAAATATAGCACGTAAGTGTGTAGGATGATCTTCTCCACGTAAAGAATGAGTAGGTAAGTCATCCAAGTAAAGTTGGACAATATCGTGAAATTCATAATACATAGCTCTTTGAAAAGCTGCACCAACATTTTTTAGTCCAAAAGGTAATTTAAAATATGAAAACGTGCCCCAAGGACATATAAACATTGTTTTAGGTTGATCGACAGGGAGTATATTGATTTGATTGTAACCAAAAAAACCATCCATAAACGAGAAAATTTTGTTTTCAGCACAATCATCAACAATTTGATTGATATAGGGTGTAGGATAGTTTTCTTTCAGACACACCTTGTTAATATCTTGATAATCAACACATACTCTGATAGTGCCTTATTTTTTCGTTATGGTAACTATGTTAGATACCTAATTCGTCAAAGGAATAGGATAAATAAATCCTGCATGTAATAGTTTTTCAACTTCAGCTTTGATTGTTGCAGCTTTCCGCGGATGTATTGGATGTAATCTCTATCTAATAGGCTTATCATGAAGGTATGTCTTGATTTCGTGAATAAAAATATTAGGATTGATACTTGGCATCTCTTTGTAAGACTAGGAAAAAATGTCTCGGAATTCTTGAAATAGGGCTTTGTAAGTTTTAATATCTTCAATCGAGCAAGAAGCACCTATATGAATGTTTTCAATTATTCCAGTTTTAATCGATATGCCAATAGGAATTGTTGTATAAATATTTCCCAAATTTGTCTTAGATTCTGAATGTGTGATCGATGTGGGATTCTGAGGTTCTTGACATAATCAATTGTAAAGATAGATGAAAAATCATTTTCAATTTTATCAAGATCATGCAAAAAAGAAGATCGATGATGTAGATTGTCCCATGGAAATTCATTCGATGACAATATTTCTTGATTATTTTCATCATTTTCGAATACATGTTGAAAGGGATTTGGAAATGATGTCAAAGTTGATCTTGATATAAAAGATGATTGTTCACTGACCACATTCATTTTATCAGTAGAAGTTGAGGGGGTGTTAGAACATGATTGTACTCCTACATATGCCGATTCAAAAGGACTTAAAGGCATATTTCCATTATAAGAGTCCAATTCTGATTCTAAAGGCACAATCCATGTGTCATCAAATGACAATGTACTTGATGTGATCATATTGATATTGGCAATAGTTCGCTGTACGTTGGGAGAGGGCATAGTGAAAGTTTCCATGAGAGCAGAATCCTTCACTAGTCATTCACCAACATCTTCGTATGGGATAACCAATTTTTAAACATGTTGGATACTATCTGTAGAAGTAGGGTCTGAAGAGAAGTAAGATGAAGGCGAATCCATTGATATTTCCTTGCCTCCCTTGCATCCTTGATCTAAAAGGACTGTATTAGTTTGTTTTTCTAAGTGCCCTTTTAGTTATAAAACATGTACATATTTGTCTCCATTTGTTTGCTTAAGGTTTGAGGAATTTAACCATGAAACATAGATGGAATTGTGAGTTTTAAGCATGTAAATAAGCCTAAATAACACTGAATAATAGTGTATAGCAAAGAAATAACATCACACATAAAATTTACACAGCAGGCATGATGAAAAAGTTCACCCCTCCTGGGCTACATCTGCTGGTCCAGCTCTCAATGGCATGTCCATATTTCATTATGCTCAAAATTTGCAAAATAAATGTGTTTGCAAGCATCCAATGGTTGTTTTATCTACACCAATGGCTCCAGAATGCTCAAATAATCTAGGTAGACTCTTTTTCACCCAAATTGGTCGAAAATTGACCTAGCTAAGATTTTTCCCAATATCCCCTAGAAATCCTCCACTAAATGTGGAGAACTCCAATTAACTGTAGTTAAAAATGGAAAAACCACCAAATTTTAGTGGCACGATAAACCTCTGCCATGCCAACCGTCATATTTTAAATGTTATGGTTAAGGGAGGGGGTGGCCACATCTCGACCCCCACAAACCCCGCAGTTTATTTAAACTTCGATATTTAACTTCAGGAATGAAACCCGGATTGGATAACAGAGTTCCGAACTGTCAAACTAACTATCGGCTCCAACCAGAAGTGTTTGCATGTGATATGGATAAGGTTTAATGCCGTTGGATGTTACAGTTCTGTTAGCCATTGGTTTGTTGTAATATGTGACGGTTGTCAATATAACATGTGACCACTCCAATTGGGGTCATTGATGAGTTAGGACCACCGGTGGGTTGGGACCGTCGGTGGTCCCCCCCCCCCCCCCCCCAACATGCAACGTTTAAAAGTTAAAATATGTTTTATGCACTCATAGGGTAAGAAACAAATAATAACAGAGTTGGTTGAGACTCTGCGGGTGTGCCAGAGGTCACGGGGTCAAACCCCCCAGACCCAACCAAAATTTTGGTAAACCATACAGGGGACACATGGCAGCCTCTGAGCTGTCCACGTGTCACCCTTCCATTGGACCATCAAATACAACGTACAACCAAATCCGACGACCCTGAATGCACCATGTGGCAAAACAACATTGGTTTAGAAAAAGGAATATTCTTAGGAATGTTCTCATTTTTGCTGACTGTACCTGCATGTTGACTGGGCATCCCAGTCAACCCTTTCACAAATTTTAGTTGTTTGGGAAATCGATCAGAATGTGATATCTCCCTCATACGAGATCGGTTTTTCGAACCGTTCATGGTGCTGGAATCAGAACAATGAGATATACCCGGTCACTTAGGTTCAGTATAGTTTCGAGCAATTTCAATTTTGAGCAAAATTCATGAACTCCTAATCACACCTCCCCATTGGGAAGCTTTTGGACCCCAAAAGACTCTGATTACCTGCTTAGTAGATGAGGGTAAAACTCTCTCACCTTTCCAAATTCCCTCTACTTTGCCTTGCTTGGCTTACTGCCTTTGAGCTGAACTCAAAGGTAGTCAATACTTCCCCTCTTAGATGCTCTTGTCCTCCCATCAAGAATAGTATCCTCCTTGAGCTCATCCAGAAATTCTGGCGAAAAATATTCAATAGAAGGTAGTTGAACATCACTTCCTTGATCATCGATCAAAGGTGGATCATAAAAGCGTAAGTTTTCAACATTAACAACTGAATACATTGGCATATATGAAGGCAAGTCAAGGTTAGATGCATTGTTACCAACTTGCTTGATGATCTTGAATGGACCATAGAAAATGGGTTTGAGCTATTTACGTGCTCCTTGCATCTTTTATTTTCTTATGTGCAAGCATACCTCATCTCCTTCTTGAAACTTGTGATTAACTCTATGTCTGTCATGCATCTCCTTGTATTTTCTTTGACTCTTCTCAAGATGTTCTCGAACTTGTTGATGAATAATCTGAATTTTCTCAATGAAATTTTGAGCCTTGTCAATATCGCTATGCCCATCAATTGCAACATCCTTCTCAAAGATGAAGTCTAATGGCGATTTCAGAAAATACCCAAGGCATGCCTCAAAAGGTGAAGTATTTTTAGAAGAGTGCTTGGCTCGGTTGTAAGCGTGCTTAATGTAATGTAGTTGCTCATCACAACTTGGGATGTTTTCTGCAATATCCTCTCAATAGATGCACAACGGTTTTGTTCACCACCTCGGTTTGGCCATCAGTCTGCAGATGAAAAGCAATACTCTTTTTCAACTTTTTTTCCATCATATTCCAAATATTGGACCAAAAATTCCCAATGAACCTAGAATCCCTGTCACTAACAATAGAAGTTGACAATCCATAATGAACCCATACATGTTGAAAATAGAGTTCAGTAGGTTGTTCAACAATTATGGTTTCTTACATGGCATAAGTATACACATTTTATTGAATCTGTCCACAACTACATAAATATAATCATGTTGTCTTCTTGACATAGGTAGACCTCCAAAAAAGTCCATGGAGACACTCTCCCATGGCCTTGATGGTACCGGTAGTGGTCTGTAAAACCCAAGCTTCCTATTGCTAGGCTTGCTTATTGCACACATAGAACAACCTCTTATAAAACGTGACACACTATCTATCATGTGAGGCCAATAGCAATACCTCTGTAGATGCGCCGCTATTTTGCTTAGCCCAAAGTGTCCAGAAATAAGAGACGAATGAGCCTCTCTAATGACACTAAGCCTCTTTCCTTGTGGTATACACAGCTTGCCCAAATGAAACAAAAAATTGTTATGCATGTGATAATCAGTTTACTCAACTTGATTCCCTTCACTCAAACTAGCATACACATCTTGAAAATCAACATCATGTGCATATTGTTCTATGTAACTCTCATGTACAATAGAATCATTTTTAAGTAAAGTAGAAGCACTTATGATTGGCCTTGAAAGAATATCAACAAATTTATTGAAAATATGTTTCTTTTACCTTATAAACAAGTGAAACTGTTGAAGAAATCCCATCCACCTGAAATGTCATGATTGTTGCAATTTTGCTTGCGACTGCAAGTACTGTAATGGTTGGTGATCGGTATGTATAATTGTCTCTTTACCCATCAAGTAGTGTTTCCACTTCTTGACGCTTTGTACCAATGCATAAATATCTTTGTCATATGTAGGATAATTAGTTACAACACCATTGAATTTTTTAGAATGAAAGCGACAGGCTTACCAGTCTGCAAATGTACTACGCCCATGGCATAATCACTAGCATCGGTTTGTATCTTGAATGACTATCTCAAATTCGGTAATGCAAGGACTGGAGATGAACTAATATTGTCTTTTAAAGCTTCAAAAGCTTGTTGTTTTTTGCCTCCCCATTAGAAGCCTTTCGTCACACTTGTCACTGCATGCATAAGAGCTACTATGGTAGAAAAGTTATCAATAAAATTTCTCCAATACTGAGCTGTGCCTAAGAAACTTCTTACCTCGGTTACTGTTTTGGGAGTGGGCCAATTCAAAATGGCTTCCACTTTATGAGGATCAATTCTCAACTTGTCTCTTCCTACAATGTGTCCCAAATAAACCAAATAAGTCTTTCTGAACTCACACTTTGACATCTTAAGAAATAATTTCTCTTTCTTCAAAACATCAAGCACCCTTTTCACATGCAAGACATGTTTTTCTCTTGTTTTGCTGAAAATTAGTATATCATATAAATACACAATCACAAATTCATCAAGAAATGTACACAAAACATTATCCATAACACACATGAAAGTTTTCGGTGCATTACACACACCAAATGGCATAACCAACCACTCAAAGAGTCCTTGTTTGGTTTTGAATTAAGTCTTCCATATATCACTTTTTGCAATTCTTACTTGATGATATCCACTTCGTAAATATACCTTAGTGAAAAAAATTTCTTCTTTCAGCTGATCAAGAAAATCATTTATCCTTGGGAGTGGGTATTGATTCTTTACTGTTATCTTGTTCAAAGCTCTGAAGTCTACACACATGTGCCAAGTCACATCCTTCTTCGGAATCAAGACTATGGGTGAACTGCATGGCGAAGTGCTTGGCCTTATGAGTCCCTTGTCCAACATGTCCTTGATTTTTTTTATTTATTTCAGCATTCTCCATTATCGACATGCGATACATGCCGATGTTTGGAAGAGGAAAATCTCGCTGCAACTGAATCTCATGTTGAATCTCCCTCTTTGGAGGCAATCATGTTGGCTCCTGAAACATCTCATGATGTGCATCAACTACATCATATAAATCTGATTTCAGCTTAGGATCACAATCCTCAAATGATTCATGATTAATATCAGCTTTAGGCTTAATCATTAGAAGAAAAAAATTCTTACTTGAATTTACCAGCCTTTTTACCTGTCCAGCATTTACCATAGCAATATTTGTCTTCTTGTGATGTGCTCTAATAATGTACTCCTTGCCATCTTTGAATAAATGGCATTTTTTCTCATGGAGATGGAAGATATCTTTCCTTCCATACAAGTGAGGCCTGCCCAACACAATAACTGTAATATCAAGCGGAACCACATCTAATTAAACCGTGTTAATAAAATGTGCAGCTATTGCAAACCACAATATGCACTTCTTTGAAACCTATAAATTTGCATCCTTACAAATCCACCCAAGTGGATATGGTTTTGGATGTGGAATGGTATCAAGATTAAGTTTCTTGACCAAGTCTTCAGAGATTAAGTTTGCTTGTGACCCACTTTCAAACAATGTGTCAATCTTGGTATGTTTGCATATGACCCTCACATGAAACAGTTCAATTCTCTCTTCTTCATTTGGAGCTTGTATGTGAGAGTTTGATGTACTAGTACTGGGTTTAGTTTCAATTTCTTTCCCCTTCATGTTCTTCAATCCCATGGCTATAATTTTTGATTCATCATCTGAATCCTCTCCTAAATCATGTTGAGTTGTAGTTGAAATTTTCTATTTCCCTTTGGTTTTATGATGTTTGGGCCTCTTTTCAGGATGTAATTTCCAACGATGATTCTCATCATGGCCTTCTCTTGAAAAATGTTTACAGACAACTTTTTCTCCCTCTTTCTTGACAGATGCATTATTTTTTCCCTTACCTTTTGAGTTCTTCTCTTTGTTTTTCTCCTTAAAGGTTTTCTTCCTACCCTCATTAGTAATTTTTTCCCCTCTAGCTTCTATATGTGTGGCCTGAACACAAACTTCATCTAGAATTGTATGGTTAAACATGAGGATAGTATCTTTTAGGTTGCTATGTAAGCCTCCTATGTACTTGAGCAAAGTATCTTGGCTCTGAAAATCTACCCCTAATAAGAGAACTCTTCTCATAAATTCTTGGGTGTATTCTTACACATTCTGTCCTTTCAATTTTCTAAAAATTTTCCAGTTCATTATGGCTTTCTGCATATGAGCTAATGGATAAAACTGTTGTTTTATTGCAGTAATGAAATCAGTCCATGATATGATAATCGTACCATGATTCTTGATCTCCTCCTTTGCCTTGGCTTCCCACCAAACAAGTGTTGCACCTTCCATTCTCAATGAATCTAGTTGGATTTTTGTATCATCATCATGAAGGTTCTGAATTTTGAAATAGACCTCCAATTGCCTAATCCAATTATCAAGCTTTTCTACATTAACTTCACCATTAAAAATTGACAATTCAAACTTAACATCAAGTTTTAGAAAATGAATTTTACCAGTGTTATTTGACTTGTGTGGTTGATGTACTGAAGATGAAGTAGAGGATGATGAGGGTGAGAGTGAGGATGGTGACTTTCCACTGCTTCCATTTCCTCCATTTCCCTTCTTTGACTTATCTTCATAATTTTGACCTCTTGATGATCCCTGTAATTCCTTGTGAAGTTTGTGTTATAGGTCAATTTGGGCACCATTCCCAATGACTTGGTTTAACTAGACATCATCCTCGGATCCAATGAATAGGGTCTATCATCCCCTATCATTTCAGTTGCTACATGCCCTAAGACAAAGAACAAGAACAAATCATCCATGACTTCCATTGCAAGGTTTCCAAGATTTGAGTTACATGTTATATCACATGTGAGCTCACCAACACAGCCTCTCAAGGGACTAACTGCTTTGCATATGTAGTTACCTCCATTAAAGGGTGCTCTACAAAGAACTTCCCGACATTCAAGAGTGTGTTGGTAAATTGGGAGTGAAATTCTCATTGTTCCGAAATCTGCACATGGCTAGTGCCTTCTAGAAGAGTCCATATGTGTCAAAATTCGAATCCATGTGTCCATTCAACACCTCTGAGCTTGGGAACATGTCTTTCCTATTATTAGAAAGTCATTAATTATGAAAATACCTTCAGCTGTTCTATAAATTGAGCACAGATCCTAGTGCTTAAGAGGAAGAAATTTGGTAGATAAATGTTGTTGAATTCTCAATTGAGTGTTTGATTTGAGTGATATACTTCTAGAGAGATGTTCATTATGATGAGGTTGGGATGATGTTGGAGTTGGTGACATCAAATCAATCGATGGTTGCAACCTCCTCCTTCTATCCATTAATAAAGATTGCTGCTTACTTTCCCACATATGTATTTGTATAAGCTTCTATCTTTCATATTATGGATTCTTAGCTGATGTATATGTTTCACGTTTCATTGATTTAACTAATTAAAGTAAATATCCATATGTATATTTCAATCTCTTCGATGTTTAGTGTTTATACTTGCAGGAACTATTATGGTGGTCAAATTTGGATTGGAAGCTACAACAAGAGCGAGAAGAGAATAGAAAGAGCTTGGACTCCAAGTAAGTTTCTCCATCTTTCTGTGTGTCTATTTATGTTGTGAAACCAGCTCCAAAAAGAGAAGAAAAGAGATATCAACGCCTTATAAATAAGCCACTTCGAGGGGGTAACCTCCAATCCATTACATGAATGAAGAATTCTTAGATGATTCAAATTACAAAACCTCCTTTCTATATATAGGAATCCATGGGGCCACAATGTAACTCGTGAAATACAATGCATCCTACCACCTAACAATAATAATTTAAGGGCACAATAATAATAATATGGGGATCAGTACAAGGCCAATATATCAAATACAAAGGCACTGCAAATAACAATGGTGTGGACTATGATTATGTAATATAGGGACCTAACATGCTCCTCTCCTTCAAAAAGTAAGCTGGGTCTCAACGCTGAGCAGCTCTGGGTGTCTGGAGTGGTACCTCATCTCCATGTAGAATCTTCAAAGGGTAAGTTCTTCCACTTGATGAGATACCTTCCAAATTGATCGATTCTCAGAGTCGTCGAGTTCTGTTCCACGTGACCGCTTCAGGTTCCAATATGATTTTTCCTTCCTCGTCAAGTTCTCCGGAAATATTGTTTGAACTGGAATATTTTCACCTATAACCTTCTTTAAGCATGAAACATGGAAAATTGGATGCACTCGTGAAGAAGCAAGAAGCTCCAATTTGTATGCCATAGTACCAATTGTTTGCAACACCTTGTAAGGACCATAGTACTTTGGCGATAATTTATTATCCTTCTTAGCTTTCTTGAGGGACATTTGTTTTTATGGTTGTAGCCGTAAAAATACTCAGTCTCCTACATCAAAAATTCTCTCGCTGCGATGTTGATCTGCCTGTTATTTCATTCGATTTTGTGTCAAATTCAGGCTTTCTTTTAAGAGTTGGAGAACTTCTTGTTGATGCTCGATGTGATCTTCCATTGCTTGAACCTTCGAATTTTCTCTTAAAGATGATGTGATGGATGGTGGATGATATCCATAAAGTGCCATAAATGGGGTCATTTTTGCTACAGTATGGAAGGAAGTGTTATACCACCATTCAGCTAGACGTATCCACTTGACCCATTGTGTTTGTTTTTCAGATACAAAACAACAAAGACATCCTTCCAAACATTTATTTACTATCTTATTTCAACCATCGGATTGAGGATGATAAGATGAGATATGAGCTAATTGAGTACCCAAACAAGAAAATAACTCCGTCCAAAAATTTCCAGTAAAAATGGGATCTCTATCGCTCACAATAACCCTTGGGTTTCCATGTAGCTTTTGAATTGTGTCCATAAATGTAGTAGCAACCGTACTTGATTTAAATGGATGAGATAATGCACAAAAGTGTGCATACTTGGTAAGTCTATCAACTACCACCATGATGACACTCTTTCCTTCGGACTTAGGTAAACCTGTGATAAAATCCATTGAAATCTCCTCCCAATGTTGACTTGGAATAGATAAAGGTTGTAGAAGTCCCGGGGTCTTAATTGTCTCAAATTTATTCTGCTGGCAAACCAAACATTTCGCCACAAAATTTTGAATATCAGATTTAAGGCCATCCCAAAAAAATTCTTTCTTCACCCTGTGGTAAGTTTTTAAAAATCCTGAGTGTCCTCCTAAAGGAGAAGTGTGCAATTCCAAAAGAATCTTTTGTTTTAGTGGGGAATTCTTACAAAGATATAAGCGATCTTTGTACCATAAGGAATCATTTTTCCAACTAAATGTATCAGATGTACTAGGATCTTGCTGCAACTTTTGAATGAGTGTCCATACGTCTTTTTCCTTCTTCCATTCATCTCTTGCTTCGGTTATCCAATCTGGTTGGATAATAGAAATGGCACAAAGCAATGCTTCCACCTCTTCATTCTTTCTTGAGAGTGCATCTGCAACAACATTAAGGTTTCCTTTTTTGTATATTATTTCAAAGTCATAACCCAACATCTTTGTGACCCATTTTTGCTGCTCTTCTGAAGATAGTCTTTGTTCCAAAAAGTGTTTAAGACTATCATGATCAGTTTTTACCTTGAAGTTTCTTCCGATTAGGTAAGTTCTCCATTTATTTAGTGCATGCAGTATTGCTAACATTTCCTTCTCATAAATAGGTTTCTGTAAATACTTTCCTTTGATTGGACGACTTTCAAAAGCAATGGGTCTTCCTTCTTGCACTAAAACAACACCAATTCCATTTCCTGAGGCATCACATTCCACAATAAAGGTTTTTGTGAAGTCTGGCATAGCTAAGACCGGTGCTAGGCACATTGCCTCTTTAAGATGTTCAAAGGCCTTAGTTGCTTCAGGAGTCCATGAAAATGCATCTTTCTTCAATAATGCTGTTAGAGGTGCTGCTATTCTCCCATAATTCTTAACAAACTTGCGATAATACCCTGTTAACCTGAGAAATCCTCGCAACTGCTTTATGGTTGTGGGAACTCTCCATTCCTTAATGGCTTTAATTTTGTTAGGGTCTACTTTAACACCCTCGTGAGATACAATATGACCCAGATATTCCACCTCTTGTACTCCAAAGAAACATTTGGATGTTTTTGCATATAATTGTTTCTCCTGCAATAGTTTGAGCACCCTGTCAACATGTTCAACATGATCCTTCCAAGACCTACCGTAGATTATTATATCATCAAAAAATACTAGCACAAATTTTCTAAGGAAGGGTTTGAAAATGGAATTCATCAACCCTTGAAATGTAGAAGGTGCATCGGTAAGGCCAAAAGGCATGACCAAAAATTCATAATGACCCTCATGGGTTCGAAATGTTGTTTTTGGAATATCTTCAGTCTTCATTCTAATTTGATGATATCCTGAACGAAGATCCAACTTGGTAAAATAAATTGCTCCATGTAATTCATCCAATAATTCATCAATCACAGGAATGGGAAATTTATCTTTAATGGTGAGTTTATTGAGCTCCCTATAATCCGGACACATTCGCCATGATCCATCCTTCTTGTGTACCAATACTACAGGAGCAGAGAAAGAACTTTGACTAGGTTGAATTATACTTGCCTCTAACATTTCTGCAATCATACGTTCAATTTCGCTCTTTTGGAAGTAAGGATATCTATAAGGCCTGATGTTTGGAGGAACACTTCCTGGAATCAAATGAATAGCATGACCATGATCACGAATAGGTGGGAGTCCTTTGGGAGTTTCAAACACCTTGGAATGATTGTCCAAGACTTGTTGGAGATCTGCAGAAATAGATAATTTTGATGTTGGAACTTCTAGTGAGCATAATTGTGCAATTACGCCTCGTTGTTCTTTCTTTAGAAGCTTTGTCACGACATTAGAGCTTATTATCCTTCCTGGCTTCCCCACAATACCCCGTAATTCGACTTCCTTTCCTTCTGAAAAAAATTTCAAGAAAAGTTCTTGAAAATTAAAAGCTACCGTCCCCAAAGATTGTAACCATTGTACTCCTAGTACAACATCAACACCTCCCATATGAATGGAAAGCATTGGACTAGTCAATACATATTCCCCCATGGTTAGCTTGATATTATGGCATTTTCCAGAGCAATTTATAGTTCCTCCATTTGCAACCATCACTGGACATTTTGGTGCTGGGTATAGGAAACAATTTAATTCCTTGGCTACCTTACAATGAATAAAATTATGGGTGCTACCTGAATCAATCAACACTATTACCTTTTTTTTGTGATATGTCCTTCTATCTTGAGAGTTTGAGGAGTGGTAATTCCTGCCAGTGCATTACACGATATGGTCGGATTCATTTCTTCCTCTTCTAGGGCTGGCTCCTGGTGTATATCCTCTTCTTGTTCATTTTCTTCTTCCTCTTCACAATCTATGTAAATTAATTTCTTCTCAGCACACTTATGACCTTTAGTGTATTTTCTATCACAACTGTAGCAAAGCCCTTTTGCTCTTTTTTCTTCCAATTTTTGTGGTGTCAACCTTGCAGGTTGTGGAAATCTAGGAGTAGCAACACTTCCCTCTTTATAGAAGTGAGTGGTAGGCTTCCTTGTCGCCATAATTTTACATTCAATTTTTCTTGCCAACTTGAATGCCTTCTCTAATGAATCAGGTTCCAAAACGCGAACTTCATGTTGGATGTTATCCTTTAAAGTACCCATGAAGAGATCAATCATGTGTTCCTCTGGAATATCAGTTACCCTTATATTCAATTTTTGGAAGTCCTTAATGTGCTCCCCCACTAAACCCTTTTGTTTGAGATTTTACCATGGACAATTTTTACGGGAGCAAAGCCATCGATACCATACAAATGTATTTTGTTCTAAATGCAAAGTTGCAATGCGTACCTTTTGTGTGTTTTTCACATTATGGAGATCAAAATATTGCTCCATCTATAATATCCATGTTACAGGATCCTTTCCATCAAACTTCCTCATATCCATTTTTAAAATATGGTGGTTCTTCCTACCAACATTAGATTTTATGAAATCATGATTAACATTTATTTTGTTCTCATCATGAGTTTCCTCTACCATATTTTCACCATTAGGAAACATTTCTTGTATCAACTTTGTCAAACCTTCCATGTTTGCTTTTAGAACATTCTTCATGTTTTCCATTTTCTCATCAATCTTAGCTTCCATGTCATCCATCTTAGATTCCATGCCAGCCTCCATGCCATCTATCTTAGATTCCATGCCATTCTTCAAACCATCCATCTTATATTCCACACATTTCTTCAAACCATCCATCTTAGTTTCCACGGCTTTCTTCAAAACTTCCATGTCATTTTTTGTTGCTCATTGCGAGAGAGAAATTTGTTGCACTTGCTCTTGTAATTTTGATATGTCATGTTGCCATTCTTCGTCTTCATGAGTCATAGTAGAGCTTTCTAAAGGCTTAATGGGTGTTGAATTATTTTTAGGGGCCATTTTGAATCCAATACTAATATATATTCTACAATATGCCCTTGGAATCAATTCAACTTGATTCTTCAAACAAGACTTTTGCAATTCGGAAAAAAAAATACACACCTTTTACTTGCTTTTGAGGAGCTCGATATTGAAATTGAATTATCTCTATAATTGCGAATCCTCAATATCTGAAATTCAGCCCTGTAGTAGCCCTATGAAACTTCTTTCAATTTCCACAGGTTTGATTTTATTTGAATTCTTCAAGGAAACGTTATGTCCAATCTCCCACAATGACCCAATTTTGGACTGGTTCAGTAGAGCGAACTTGTACGACTTGCCACATGTCACTGTTTCCTCCTTTGGCTTTGAAATTTATAGACCGAAAACTAAAGTCCGTGTACTTGTGGCCACTTTTGCAGCATTCTAATATGATGCTCAAAGAGAGAGCTATGAAGATTTTCCCACGATCACCTCTTTGAGATGAAATTCAGAAGCCTCAAAAAGCCCTAACTTCCACAAATAATATCTCCGAAAATATTGCGAACCAATATCTGAAATTTTTCGAAGATGGTCCTTAGAATTGCAGCTTCACACTCTAGAAACTTTAGCTTCTGAACCTTCGTAGAAAAAAAGTTATTACGAAAATACCACGATGACCTGTTTAGGTTAAATTCAGGAGCTTGCAAAATGACCTAACTTGCACAGATCATATCTCCGAAAATATTGCGAACCAAGCTCTAAAAGTTCGTGAAGATGTTCCTCAGGATTTTGGCTTCGCACTCTAAAAATTTCAGATTCTGAACCTTCGTAGAAAAAAATTTATACCGAAAATTCCACAATGACATGTTTGGAGCAGCGAAACCCTAGAATCTCAAAGCTCTGGTAGCAAACGTTGTGAAACCAGCTCCAAAAAGAGAAGAAAAGAGATATCAACGCCTTATAAATAATCCATTTCGAGGCAGTAACCTCCAATACATTACATGAATGAACAATTATTGGATGATTCAAATTACAAAACATCGTTTCTATATATAGGAGTCCATGGGGCCACAATGTAATCCTAGCCAACCTAACAATAATAATTTAAGGGCACAATAATAACAATATGGTGGTTACAAGGGTACAATAATAACAATAAGGGGGTACAATAACAACAATAAGGGACTATACTAGTAATATAGGGACCTAACAATTTACTATTAGGAAAAGTATCTGCAAAGTCTTTGATTTGTTGTTCTAAATGCATAACACCACATTTAGGGAATGCGTTTTATCCATAATCCATAATTATGTATACAAAATTGGCGACTCCGTTGGGGAGTTTACCATCAACCTTGGTGTTTGTGCCTTTTCTTATCCACCCAGTAGCATCTACTCTCAATTATTAGGCTTTTGAAACAAATAATTTCATTAGAAGTGTGTTTAGTAGCTTGAATTTTTTTCTCTGCTACGCCCAACACACTATTCGTCAAGACATAGTGCTTTGCATAGCACTGTCTCCCACTCAGGGGTTTTTTGCAATGCACTGTCTCCCCTTAGAGACTACGTTTCCCCCTAAGCCAACCAAATTCCCTTTGAATTTTTCATTTCCATGACTTTCAGCCTTTTGTTTGTTGTGTTTTCAACTGTCTGATGCCTCATAGAGACAAATGAATTTACCTGAAACTTCCTCCTTTGAAAAGTAAGTTTGTTCAATGTCTCTATAAATGTTTTTCTTTATCATTGACAAATAAAATTCAAAGTATTTTATTTCTGCATTAGATCCATTTCTTTCATAAAGGAAATTTTTATTAAATTCCTCGTTTCCTGTAGGAAAATTGTAGTTCCATTCTTCATTTCTCCTAAAAGAGAAATTGTTGTTAAATTTATCATTTCTCAAAGAAGAAAGCATTTGTTTTTGTTGATTTGATGCATATAGTTTCCTTTTTGCATTCATAATTAGGGGACTAAAAAGAAAAACCTGCATTTTCATATAGTGGATTGTGTGTTTTGCATAGGAACAAATTAGGAAAGTTTCATATTGGTTTGTCCTCTTTGTTGTTTGCTCTCAAAAATGATTGCTCTTTCCCTTTAGTAGCTAAGACTTTCATTGAAAAAGCTAAAATTGAAAAGTTTTCTTATCATTTTAGTTTTCATTTTAGGAATTTCCATCACATCATCATGGTGAACCTTGAAAGGAAAGTTTATAAACAAGATCAACTTAAAATTTACATCAATTTACCTAAAAAATCATTGGAACCATAATGATAACATTTAGAAGGTCTAGGCTAGAGACGTGTTCCGGCATCATAAAAAATAGCAGTTGTCATTAATTTTCTACGATACATTCCAAGTGTGATACCTCACTCCACGTATGTAAGTATATCATAGCTCATCCACGTACCTTCGGGTATATCGAGTGGTGTTATAGTACGAAAAGTATAAAGGGGTGATCTCATTGTGTGGTTTCGCATTAGACAACGCTAATATAGACTTGGGCCTCCAAGTACCTTCGGGTATATTTGGGAGGGAAAATTTAGGTTTCTATCCATCCATATTGAACTGAGTCAGTCGCCTTGTAAATTTTGATACACCGAACACAACATTCGGGGAGATTTCCTGCTTGTACTTCTTGGTACGCCAGGAGGTATTTTGCAGTTCACAGTTTCTTGGTAAACATTTTGCCTAGCATTACCCTTTTATTTTGTTTATTTATTTTTGGTCATATTATAAATCAATCATCGTGGAAGAATAAAATCCCTTTCCCTGTCATTCGCATAAACTTGCATTGAAACCACCTTTACCACCAGAAGTCACTTCTGGGCAGTGAAGGTGACATCACTCTACCAAAATTAGTACCATCAATACCTTTGGTGAAGCATAATTTTCCCATATACCAGAGTTGGCACAAGTTGTTTCTAAAAATTCTGGTTCATCTATTGTTGTCGAGACAGAGTCCTCACAGCTACCCGTGGTCACGACCCATCCAATCAGTGAGACCGTACCTCCCGAACACGATGTTGTTCAACTGGAATTTGATCCAGATCCTATCTCTTTTTTCCAGAACATCTACATCTTGAAGTCAAACGTGTTAGCACTTAGAAAAATGTGAAACATTATTTGACATGGTCATAGAGTTCATTTGTCAATGGTTTTCTTAAGCCTTTCAAGTTGATATAGGAAAATTTCAAATTTTTACATGTTTAACCTATCCTAAGGTTTAAAGCTAGCTTCATTTAGGTCATGTCAAGTCCCATCAGCCATCATTAGGTGTCAGATTTAATTTCCTAAGCGTTTAATTGCAAAAATGACACTTAAGCCACTTTTTACCTCTTTTCATAGTCTTTTACACTATGAAACAACAGTTTTTGCTACGAAACTGCTTAATAGTTTCGTAGCGAAACTGTCAGAAAATGAACTGGCTACACTACGAAAAAAATTTTTCATGTCTATCTTGTCAAACCTGAGGTGAAGTGTCAGTTCGTCATTGGAGGAGTTAGGGTGGATGTCATTCGAGTCTGTTAGGGTTAATTCAAGGCACAAAGGTCATGTCTGAGGTCATCATTACCATTTTTAGCATGCATGTGTCATGATTAGGGCATGAGTTGGCATCGAAACTATAAAACATTACCCAATTGAATATTTTTTTCATTCTCCACTTCATCTTTGCATGTTATTGAGTTCTGGAGAGCTGATTTATCAAGCCAAGAAAGTTTCTGGCATTTTCAAAGGTTGCAGGTGTCATTAATCAAGCGAGCCTAAGAAGATATAAAATCACTATGGCTGCAAGGAAGAATACTAAAAAAGGTGGTCACAGCCACAGATATGATCCAATGGACATGAATTTTTTAAATGAATACCTGACTACGTTGGAGGTATTCAAAAGAATAAGTTGTTTTCAATTCTGCCAAAGGCTGTAGGGTTGTCATCTACAGGTATATATGGAGTTTGCTATCAGTTTCACTGGGACATCTTCAAAGGTGGGAATGCTAAGCCTCACAGTAACACCAGACATCATTTCAGAGCAACTAGAATCCCTAGGGGAGGGGAACATTGGTTCAAAGGCATCAAGTTCACCATGCAAGACTGCAAAGAATTCATCAAACCAGAGCATAGTGAAATTGATCTCAGAAATGCTATCCCAAGGAGCTACATGAAGGACAACTACTCAAAGCTACTGATGATAATTTAGAAGTACTTCACTTGTGAAGCCTGAAGGTTTCACATTGTCTACTCCTACCACCTTAGGCTTCTGCTGCATTTTTTGGGTAAGGACCGGGTTTTCACAGTCGTTAGGCTCGTTAAAACATAAAATAACAACAGGCTTTTCGATCATGGCAAGGATCGAGTTTCATTCATCAATAGAATCATTAAATTATTAAATAGAGATACATTATTCACCTGAAGGGTTGAAATATAGATCAAGCATATGTTATCCTCCTCAAGATTGTTAAAAACTAAAGAGGTACTGGTCGACAAATGACCAGGGAAAATTTGGGAAAGTGAACAAAACTTCTTACGGTAGCAGGTCACTCTTGAACATGACACTTCACTCCATCATCGTGAATGTTTGGGTTAGGTAATCTTGTTGACGATTAATTCATACCTATGGTTCCTCATACCTTCAATTTAGTTTTGGGTAAATGCTGCCAACTCATCTCAGTGTCGCCGATATGTTCAAGAGAAGTCATCCAGTGAATACTCATCCTTCTACAATACTCATAAACCTTCATTCTCATGACATTAATCCCTGAACATTGCTATATCAAGTCATATTTTGTCTCCGAAATCAGTAACTCCTGTTTCAAAATAAAGTAGCTTCTTGTCGACGTCAAATCATCATCCAGGAAGTTCACTTAGAAACATCATATTCCAGTACCATGAGGCTTGTTACAACATCAAAAAGATCCTCGCTTCTAGACTTTTGACCGAAAGATTTTGTTTAGCGTTCGACATCAAATCATCTATTCACACCTTACAAAATGTATTGCAATACCTTGAGATCCATTGACATCAATGGTGGTTCTCTCACGTTTGTTAACAACTCACATCATTGGCTAGTAATCAAACGATGTCTTACCATGTTCGACTACAAATCATATATTCGAATGGCTAGACTTGTACCTGAACGATCGAGTGAACAAGATAAGAACACCCCAGATCTAGTTTCATCCATCTACGCTGTGATTTCAGGATTGTTATACACATCATCTGTACAGTGACATCACATACAGATCTTCATCTCAACATGGGCCTATATCTGTAGGTATGTATGTATTGAGCAACATTCCAATGTAGATGAGTTTCTGAACTATGTAGATGTTATTAGATTTTTTATGTGCTGAGCATGGGAATGCCTTCCCTCAATAATTCATGATCAAGAGGATATATCATGATGTAATGTATTGTAATATTGATGCAGGTTTCCACTCCACTTCAGCTCCAGCCCATCACAGTGTAAAGCATCTCATTCAAAAAATATTGTTTTTATTATTCTGACTTCGTGCTTTAGGGGGCAATCTGTTATAGGTCAATTTGGGCAGCATTCCCAATGACCTGGTTTAACTGGACATCATCCCCAGAACCAATGAAAAGGGTCTATCATCCCCTATCATTTCAGTTGCTACATGCCCTAAGACAAAGAACAAGAAAAAATCATCCATGACTTCCATTGCAAGGTTTACAAGATTTGAAGTACATGTTATATGATGCAGGAGCATCGAGCAAAAAATTCATTATTTCTTTGTGTGATTTAGGGGGTGATGTTTTTTGTAATTATTTTATAAATTATGTACATTTTAAAAAATAAATTGAGAGGAAAATGTGAGTGTGATATTTATTGTAAATATTCTCTTAATTAATTGAGAATATGAGTTGGAGTTGAGTTGTATAGATATTTTAGGTATTATGAATTCCTTAAATGGAACTTAGTTGAGTAAAAAAAGGGATAAATCTATTTTAGAGTTTGGTTGAGATACTTGTGGAGGAAATCATGGATTGGAATTAATCCATAATTATGTATAAATGTGAAGCTTTGTGTGAGGATAGAGACACACAAAGAATGGAATAGGAGAGAAATGGTGTGAGAGTTTATGTAAAGGGCAAGAGCGGATAGGCCCACAATTGCAATATTTGGGAAAAATTGTTTAAATATGAAATATCTTGTTATATTTGATGCAAGTACTTTGTTTATCATTTGGCTCTCTCTTTATATATATATATATATATATATATATTGATAGTTGATCTTAAATGGTTTTAGTGAATATTTTGTGATGAGGATTCGATGTTAAGGAAACAAACACTCTATTATGCGCAAGGATCTGTTTTGTACAGAATCCCTGCATCATTTGGTGTGAGAGTCGAAGATCCATGCTTGGCAAGGTGCGATCGAAGGTCTTGGAGGTTATAGTTTAGTGTGTGATATATTTCTGGAGGTTTGACTTGAATATGTGATTGATTTTTGGAAGCAGGTTGACTGTGCTGAGGAGGAGCTGCACAATGTTTTGGTAAGAGAAGAGTTTTGGTTGCCTGGAATGTTGAGAAGGAAGCCCGGTAACAACGTTTCTTACAACACCAGATATCCAAAGTTATTGGTGTGGATCGTGTAATCAAATGGTATGTGTTTGAAAAGCGTTTTGGAAAATTTGTGATTGGTTAGCTGTCGAGAAATAGACCTACGCAATTGTTGATAATTGCTGAAGTCAATCTGAATTGTGAGCATTTGGCAATAAAATTATGATTGTGGAACATATGTACAAATCGAACCAATGTGATGGTAAATTCGATCATAGATTGGGAAACATCAAAGTGTGCATGTCAGTGGTCTCAACGTTGAGTGGAGATCTCAACATTATTTAAAATAATGAAATGAACCAGATGGAATTGTGATTTACGTTGGAAACGAAATTGCAGAAAGGAGAGAGGCAGCGTAGCATGCAATCAAACACTGTGGACTGAATGCAGAGGCAGTCAAACGTTGAACACGACATTGGAGAATGCTGGAGTTAATGTCATCAAGGCAAATCGAGAACTGAAGATTGCAACCGGGTTGACGTGCAAGCCTTGTTGCCGAGACCGCATTAGAACCTCTGACGTTGTCACAGTGGCGTTATGGTATGATGACAGTGTGACTTGGAATTCATAACTGCGTTAGCAGTCATGCAAGTGTGGTGTCAATTCTAAATTCATAACTACGTTAGCAATCATGCAAGTGCAGTGTAATTTCCCTTTGGCACCATTTCTTGTAGGGTATAGTTTTCTTAAATATTGTGTGTTATTGGCATCTGAACCCCATCTACACTGAGTAGGTATGAAGTTAATAATGAAAAGCATAAATCAAAGATAGATACCTCGACAAATATGTATTACGGCCTATGCATTTTTTATTGTTTTCTAGAGTTAAAAGTGAGTGTGGTGGAGGAGATTAGTTGATGTTGTCAGGAGCTCACCGTTTGTGGTGTGTGTTGTAGAAGTGCACGGTACATTTTGTATTTTTTTACAGTGGTTTAAATGGCGCATTGAAAGAAATGGTGTATAAATTATTTAGGAAAACATATAGAGTGTATAAACTCTATCCGTTGCAATATTTGTTGCTTTGTGAAGAACACCATTTATTACTGTATAACATTTATTAATGCGTACCAATGAGATGGAGTGAAGATAATTGTTGCTCCTTTAAAACCTACAAGTCACGTGGGATTCCAGTGAGCAACGGAAGCGTAAAATGAACACTGATGGGAACGGTTGGCATGATGGAAGAGCTGATGACAAGCACATGGATGATGCTCAACACATCCATATCGTGTTACTTTCCATATTGCAGCGCCACTCTCTCTCTGTGAGAGTCTTGGAAGCCGAGTATGCCTGCACCGTTTAATTAAAGCAGATACATTGTTTGCATAATTTGGTTTGAGCGTTGCTGGTATGAGAAATCATATTGGAAATGTGTAAAGATCAGTTGTGTGATTGTTGAAATGTGTAGAAATTGTTTAACAAAATTGTTAATTATCCACCGAGACTATCCCGATCACATATCACTTCGAATTCATATGCAACACATAATCTCTTCCACTCGCATCATCAAACATGCGAATAAAATGTTTATGAGAAAATATCAATCATCATGCACATATTTGAAGCATGTATGTATGGGGAAAGCTTATAGCTGAAAACCCCGCAGCTATTGTGTATATTATAATGGAGAAAACATGTAACAAACTCAATACAATACTCCTCACAAGTACTCAGTACTTTCTCATAAAGTTACACACAAACTAGCTTGGTTTTGAACAGGTTACTGGTTCAAAACTCACCACTAATTTCCTTGC
Organism: Pinus albicaulis; assembly: GCA_034641835.2. Lineage (NCBI taxonomy): Eukaryota > Viridiplantae > Streptophyta > Pinopsida > Pinales > Pinaceae > Pinus > Pinus albicaulis. The sequence continues at coordinate 122,078 of JAXQQM020075532.1, forward strand.
CTCTATTGTGCAATCATGGCCTGTCTAAATAGAGATCCAAGGTTCGAATCTCCTTGGCTTGACAGTGCAATCATCATGGGAAATTCCTCCAAGTGTGGTGCAAATCTCATGCACAACTGATGTCACCACTGATAGCTAACTCCACCCTTTCATCTTCCTCTTTCACTGGTCTCCACTGAACTGATCATGCACTGTAGTGAACTGATGTGTTCTTGAGTTGAATAATGAGTTAATAATTAATGAATTAAATAATATTTAATTCACTCCACTCATAACTAGTTTATTAGCTAGTTAAACTAATCTCAACCAGTTCAACTAAAATAAACAGAACACAACTCCACTAGCTGTCTCATTAACTCCACCAAACTTCTGCCACTGAAGTCCTAACTGAAGTCAACCATGGATGTGCTCACCAAACCCTAGGAATAGCGTAATTCCTCTTTTATATGCATGAGCCACTTCCAAGGCTCAAACCGAAGTGCTCCAAGAGAGTAAACTGAAGTTTATAGTCCAAATATTATTAAGGGTAAATAATATTTGACTTCCCTATTTTAAGGAGAGGCAGTCTAAAAATAGACTTCGACCTATAGGTCCAAAAAATAGAGTCCCATCTATTTTTACCAACATGACCAATACTCCAAGAATAAAATACTGCAATCCCCGGACCATGCTCCATATGTCTAAAAATAGACATAGTCTAAAAATAGATTTTGCGCCAGAATTTGCCTGCGGGCCCACTTAGTGAAGGCGACTTCATTTCACTAAGCTCCATCATCTTGCTGCATTTTCAACACTCCCTCTCCGCAAGATATGGATTATCTGCAACCCCTATCCTGCCTCTGTGGAATTCGAACTTGCTCCTGGTGAGCGCCTTCGTCAGGATGTCGGCATCCCGATCCTCCGTGGGAACATATGAAAGCATCATGATTCTCCGCTGAACACAATCTCTGATATGATGGTACCTAATGTCGATGTGTTTGGACCTATCATGAAATACTAGATTAGCCGAGAGTTTAATGCAACTCTGGTTATCACAGTAGATCACTGTAGGCTCCAAATGCAACCCGAACAATCCAACGAGGATCTTCCTCATCCAAATAGCCTCGCATGCAGCCAAGCTAGCTGCCATGTACTCGGCCTCTGCTGAACTGAGTGCCACGCACCGCTTCCCCGCCGTACCGTAAAAACCGCTCGCTCACCCAATGCTTTCAAAATCCTCCGGAAAGCTCTTCCTGCCCGCACCGCCAATCGTATCAAATGAAGCTGGAAGCGCTCGCTCATCCTCTCGTCCCAGACCATAACCACATCCCATGTGCTCAATATATGTAATATATGCCTGTTCCCGTCTTCCAAAAGAGCTTGGTAGGCTTAACCATAGCTTGCGAAAGCTGGTTAACTGCATAGCATATATCGGGTCGTGTATTGACCAGACACATAAGCGACCCCACCAACTGTCGATAGACAGTGGCATCCACTACCTCCGCTGAAGTAGCATCCTCCTTCCTCCAACCACCAGGAAGAGGAGTGTCAACAGGCTTGCAGCCTCAGCCCTGCATGTTGAACCTCTCCAGAATCTCCCGGGCATACTTGCCCTGAGAAACAAACAGTCCTCCGCTGCGCTGCCAAATCTCCAATCCCAGGAAATAATGAAGGATGCCCAGGTCCTTCATCTCAAACTCTCGTGCAAGATCCTCCTTGCATGCAAGTATCAACTGCTCGTCGCCAGTCAAAATCAGATCATCTACATACAGTACGATGATCAACAGCTTCCCCTCCACCACAATCTGGTACAGGTTTGGATCCGCCTCACTCTTGGAGAATCCAAGCCCTGTGAAGTAGCTGTCTATCCGAGTGTACCAAGCACGAGGTGCTTGCTTCAGCCCGTACAGTGCTCTCTTGAGTCGGCACACATGCGACTCACTGCTGAAGATCTCAAAACCTTCAGGCTGCTCTATGTACACCTCCTCCTCAATAACTCCATTGAGGAACGCAGTCTTCACATCCATCCGATGAATGTGCCACCCCATCTGCGCTGAGAGAGCAAGGATCGTCCGTATGGAAGAGTACCTTGCGACAGGTGCAAAGGTCTCCTCATAATCGATCCCCTCGATCTGTGAAAAGCCACGGGCGACAAATCTCGCCTTGTACTTCTCCACACTCCCGTCAACTGCCTACTTCACCTTGTAGATCCATCGCGAACCCACCACTGATTTCCCCACCGGTCTTGGGACAATCTCCCATGCACTGTTCCTGACGATCGAATCATATTCCTCGATCATGGCATCAACCCATGCGGGTTCCTCCACAGCTTCCTCAAAAGAGGATGGCTCCGTCACAACACATTGACTCACAAGAGCCATGTATCCAGTGTACCGATCCGGTGACTGTCTTTGTCTGTGCTGTGCTGTAGGTGGTCCTACAACCTTCTCTGCATCCCGAGCCAGTCGCTCAGCTTCTGTAGTGCGCATGCGCCCTCTGATGGTTGGCGCTGCCTGGGTGGTTTCTTCCACCTCCCGAACCTCCTCTTGTGGCTGATCCACATCTGGAAGCTCCTCCTTAGGAACTAACAGCTCCTCATCTGCATGCAAGTGTAGCTCCCTCTCAAGCGAACACTGCATGGCTTTCTCCTCCTGAAATTTTATATCCCGTCGCACAACAGTATTGCGACTGTCTGACAAATATACCCGGTAGTTGTGAGCTGTATCAGTGTACCCCACAAATATTCCAACCTCAGCAGTTGGATCCAGCTTCCTTCTCGCATCCTTCGTCACATGGATGTAGACAGGAGAACCAAAAATCCGCAAATGGGAAATATCAGGCCTCTTGCCAGAATAAGCCTCCTCTGGTGTACTCATGCCAAGAACCTTGTGAGGACAACTGTTCTGCACATACACTGCTGTATTGCATGCCTCAGCCCACAAGTGAAGGGGTAGGCCCTGATCATGCAACATCGCCTCTCATGAAGACCTTACTCGATTTATGAGCCCTTCCGCTCACCACCTGCTTCTGTTGTGGGTTATGAGGTGCTATGAGTTCTATTCGAATTTATTCTTTGCTACAGAAGTCTTTGAATTCACCCGAGATGTATTCACCACCATTATCACTCTGTAGAGCTTTGACCTACTTCCCCGACTCCTTCTCCACCAATGCCTTGAACTCACATAACTTTGAGAATGTTTCACTCTTCTTCCGCATGAAGAAGATCCAACATCTACGAGAAAATTCATCAACAAATATCACATAATACTTGTGCTTTGCTGTCGAAGCAACTGAGAAAGGACCACACACGTCTGTGTGAACTCTCTCAAGGATCGTCGTGGTGCGACTATCCTTCTCGTGAAAGGTGGCTTTCACATACTTCCCGTTGGCACACCCCTTGCACTGACCGACCGCGCAAGAGCGCTCGGAAGCCCAGTAGAAATCTGCTGCAGAATCTTCAAAGCTCCATGGTGAAGGTGGCCCAATCTCCTGTGCCACAGTTTGCCCTCATCATCCCGGCTCACCACTTCTCCCGCCTTGTATGCTATAGCTGCACAGCCATCTACCTGCAACTGATAAAGGTTCTTAGTTCGAACCCCTATCTTCCGGGTCTCTCCAGTAGTCTTACTGCGCAGGAAGGCTTTTCCTTCGCTGAAGACCACATCATACCCCTTATCTTCCAACATCGCCACAGAGATCAAGTTCTTCTTCAATCTAGGTACATGCATGACATCCTTCAATAAAAAGGGTTTACCAGACTCCCTCTGAAAGGATATGGTACCGATACCAGTCGCACTGTATCTACCATCATCGCCCATCTCGATGTGCACACCCAAATCTTTGTCCTCTAGATCTGAGAACAAATCCCGATCTCCCGTCATATGAAATGACGCACCGCTGTCCAAGAACCACACCGATCCCATCACACTTGAAACCAAGCATGCAATCAGTGAAAAGTCAAGCTCGAACCGTGAAGCCAAAGCTTCTCCATCTGCAGATCTTCCCGCTTGCTTGTTCTTCTTCTTCTTTGGACAATTGGTAGCATAATGTCCATGATCATGGCAGTGAAAACACTTCACTTTCGCCATATCCTGCTTCTTGCCCTTTGCACCAGAATGAGAAGTTTTCTTACCCTTCCCCTTCTTTGCTTTGGCCACCAAAGTGCAATTTTCTTCATCAGCTCCCTTTGATGAAGATCCATCTCGAGTAGTCCTCCTTATCTCCTCCTGCATGAGATCCGCCCAAAGGCGCTCCCATCCCGGCAGCTTCTCCCAACCATTGACACTATCTTGATATGAGTGCCAAGCCTTCAGAAGACCAAGGAGAGCTATGTCGACCATGTCCTCGTCTTCGACAGTCACCCCCACACTTCCCAACTCATCTCTGCACTGAGTGAACTTCGTGAGGTATTTGGCGATACTGTCGCCTTTCTCCATCTTGATGTTCCTGAGCTTATCTTTGAGCGCCAGCTTCCTTTGGTCGCTCTTACTCTGGAATAGATCCGTCAAAGCTTTCCACATTAGATATGGAGAAGCCTTTCCATGCAGGCTGGATACAATATGATCCTTGACGCCCTCCAACAGGATCCTTCGACACTTCGCCATCTTCTTTTGCCATGCATCGACTTCAGCAGGATCAGTGGGCTTTTGGACATCCGTATCTACGAACTCCTTCAGACCATTATCTTCTAATACTGCCTCCATGCGATCATTCCATGCAACATAATTCGAACTGCCTTCAAGAGCATATTCGAGTCGCAAACCGTTGAAAGACATTTTCAACACTGGCACCAAGAAAACAAAACTGCTGCAAAATTCGAATTCCACCTCAAAGCTCAACCGCTCTAGATCTGTGAGAACAAATTATTTCTAGCACATAGATTGACTGCAAGGGGCGTTTACTGGATATATCACCTTTCAAAGAAAGGATGGATCCAGAGGCTACCTGGCCCGCATGCAGACTCTGTCTACCGAAATAAGTTTGTAATCAATGTGATGATCAATCTCTGCTTCAATAGCTCTGATACCATGTAGAAATTTGCTGAATAATGATTAATTATCCACCGAGACTATCCTGATCACATACAATTCGAATTTATATGCAACACATAATCTCTTCCACTCAGATCACCAAACATGCGGAAATAAAATCAAGCGATAACACATCAAATCATCATACACATTAACACAGTATGTATGGGGAAAGCTTATAGCTGAAAACCCCGCAGCTATTGTGCATATTATAATGGAGAAATCATGTAACAAACTCAGTACAATACTCCTCACAAGTACTCAATACTTTCTCATGAAGTTACACACAATCAGCTCAGTTTGGAATAAAAGCTATCGGTTCAAAACTCACCACCGATTTGTCACCACCGATAGCTAACTCCACCCTTTCATCTACCTCTTTCACTGGTCTCCACTGAACTGATCATGCACTGTAGTGAACTGATGTGTTCTTGAGTTGAATAATGAGTTACTAATTAATGAATTAAATAATATATAATTCACTCCACTCATAACTAATTGATTAGCTAGTTAAACTAATCTCAACCAGTTCAACTAAAATAAACAGAACACAACTCCACTAGCTGTCTCATTAACTCCACCAAACTTCTGCCACTGAAGTCCTAACTGAATTCAACCATGCATGTGCTCACCAAACCCTAGGAATAGCGTAATTCCTCTGTCAGATGCATGAGCCACTCCCAAGGCTCGAACTGAAGTGCTCCAAGAGAGTAAACTGAAGTTTATAGTCCAAATATTATTAAGGGTAAATAATATTTGACTTCCCTATTTTTAGGATAGGTAGTCTAAAAATAGACTTCGACCTATAGGTCCAAAAATAGAGGTCCATATATTTTTACCAACATGACCAATACTCCAAGAATAACATACTGCAACCCCTGGACCATGCTCCATATGTCTAAAAATAGACATAGTCTAAAAATAGACTTTGCGCCAGAATTTGCCTGTGGGCCCACTTAGTGAAGGCGACTTCATTTCACTAAGCTCCATCATCTTGCCGCATTTTCAACACCGAGGGTTGTGTTGGTCATGTGGAGAATGCAAGGAGACTCCAAGGTAAGTATTCATTGAATTAATCAATATTCATGAATTAAATGTGTTCTTAAGAATTGGATGATTTAATTTCCCTTGCCATACTCAGAAGTTAATCTTTTTGTAAATTTTATGAGAGAGTGAAATCAATGGAATTGAAATCCATCGTAGAAATTGATGTGTAAATATGATTTGAGCATGGTTGTGTCATACCATTTTTGAGGTCATGATAACTGTGATCTACATGAAGGAGCAAGCGGTAAAGGAGAATCTATGATTTCTATGATTTAAAGATCATGATTGATTGTTGCTTGTAGCACATGTGAAAGTGTTCACATTGTTCTATCCCGAAGATAGTGCAGTTGTGTTTGTTGCTGCTGGGGAAATATGTTGATGCCACCATGTTAAAAGAAAGTTTTGGAAAATTGTTATGAATGAATTGTTTTGTGCACTAAGAAGGGACGGTGTTGCATGAGAACCGTCACTGAAAAGTATGAGCTGCATGGAAGTGCAGGAAAATTGTCTGCACTATGATGATGAGCATGTTGAAGATGTTATAGTATGAAGGGCATGTGAATATTCACAGTGATAAGAATGACACAGAAGAGTGAAATCCAGAGAATTGAAATTGAAAGAAAAAGGTTTATTGAAGGGAGCATAAGGTATGATCATTCATTTCAAAGAGGTATTTTTAAATGTTGAAAATTAAATGGTTTATTTATTTTCACCATAAAATAAATCTTGGGAAAAATGGATTGCATTTCAATTTAAAGGCTAAAGTACCATGATGTAATTAGTAAGAATGGAGTATGAAAGAGAATGGGTGGAGTGAAGATTTTACATCATGAGAATGTTGGATGTTCATTGGTATGTTGTATAACTTGAATTAGAGTCAAAATATCCACTATTGTAATTATTGGTTCAAGCCTTGAAGTCAAATCAGATGTTAAGGTAAAATGAAAATGTTGTGTAACCAGCTCCAAAAATAGAAGAAAAGAGATATCAACGCCTTAGAAATAAGCCACTTCGAGGGGGAAACCTCCAATACATTACATGAATGAAAAATTCTTGGATGATACAATTTACAAAACCTCCTTTCTATATATAGGAGTCCATGGGGCCATAATGTAATCCTAGTGGGTCACAATGTAATCCTAGCCGACCTAACAATAATAATTTAAGGGCACAATAATAACAAAATGGGGGTTACAAGGGTTCAATAATAAAAATAAGGGGGTTAAACTAACAATAATAAGGGACTATACTAGTGATATAGGGACCTAACATGCCCCTCTCCTTCAAAAAAGTGTTGTCCTCAACGCTTGAGTAGCTCCGGGTGCTTCTGTATAAAATTCTCATCCTCCCATGTAGAATCTTCATTGGGTAAGTTCTTCCACTTGATGAGATACTCTGAAATTGATCGATTCTGTAGCTGTCGAGTTCTTGTTTCCATGACCGCTTCAGGTTCCAATATGATTTTTCCTTCCTCATCAAGTTCTGGAAATATTGTTTGAACTGGAATATTTTCACCTATAACCTTCTTTAAGCATGAAACATGGAAAACTGGATGTACTTGCGAAGAAGTAGGAAGCTCCAATTTGTATGCCATAGTACCAATCTTTTGCAACACCTTGTAAGGACCATAGTACTTTGGCGATAATTTATTATCCTTCTTAGCTTGCTTGAGGGACATTTGTTTATATGGTTGTAGCCGTAAAAATACCCAATCTCCTACATCAAAACTTCTCTCGCTGCGATGTTGATCTGCCCGTTGTTTCATTCGATTTTGTGCCAAATTCAGGTTATCCTTTAAGAGTTGGAGAACTTCTTGTTGATGCTCGATGTGATCTTCCACTGCTTGAACCTTCGAATTTTCCTTTAAAGATGATGTGATGGATGGTGGATGATATCCATAAAGTGCCATAAATGGGGTCATTTTTGCTGCAGTATGGAAGGAAGTGTTATACCACCATTCAGCGAGAGGTAAACACTTGACCCATTGTGTTTGTTTATCAGATACAAAACAACGAAGATATCCTTCCAAACATTTATTTACTATCTCTGTTTGACCATCAGATTGAGGATGATAAGATGAGCTATGAGCTAATTGAGTACCCAAACAAGAAAATAACTCCGTCCAAAAATTTCCCGTAAAAATGGGATCTCTGTCGCCCACAATAACCCTTGGGCTTCCATGTAGCTTTTGAATTCTGTCCACAAATGTAGTAGCAACTGTACTTGCTTTAAATGGATGAGATAATGCACAAAAGTGTGCATACTTGGTAAGTCTATCAACTACCACCATGATGATATTCTTTCCTTCAGACTTAGGTAAACCTGTGATAAAATCCATTGAAATATCCTCCCAACGCTGACTTGGAATGGATAAAGGTTGTAGAAGTCCCGGGGTCTTAATTGTCTCCACTTTATTCTGCTGGCAAACCAAACATTCCGCCACAAACTTTTGAATATCAGAATTAAGGCCATCCCAAAAAAATTCTTTCTTCACCCTGTGGTAAGTTTTTAAAAATCCTGAGTGTCCTCCTAAAGGAGAAGTGTGCAATTCCAGAAGAATCTTTTGTTTTAGTTGGGAATTCTTACAAAGATATAAGTGATCTTTGTACCATAAGGAATCATTTTTCCAACCAAATGTATCAGATGTACTAGGATCTTGCTGCAACTTTTGAATGAGTGTCCATACATCTTTGTCCTTCTTCCATTCATCTCTTGCTTCGGTTATCCAATCTGGTTGGATAATAGAAATGGCACAAATAAATGCTTCCACCTCTTCATTCTTTCTTGAGAGTGCATCTGCAATAACATTAAGCTTTCCTTTTTTGTAGATTATTTCAAAGTCATAACCCAACATCTTTGTGACCCATTTTTGCTGCTCTTCTGAAGATAGTCTTTGTTCCAAAAAGTGTTTAAGACTATCATGATCAGTTCTTACCTTGAAGTGTCTTCCCATTAGGTAAGTTCTCCATTTCTTTAGTGCATGCAGTATTGCTAACATTTCCTTCTCATAAATAGGTTTCTGTAAATACTTTCCTTTGATTGGACGACTTTCAAAAGAAATGGGTCTTCCTTCTTGCATTAAAACAACACCAATTCCATTTCTCGAGGCATCACATTCCACAATAAAGGTTTTTGTGAAGTCTGGCGTAGCTAAGACCGGTGCTAGGCACATTGCCTCTTTAAGATGTTCAGAGGCCTTAGTTGCTTCAGGAGTCCATGAAAATGCATCTTTCTTCAATAATGTTGTTAGAGGTGCTGCTATTCTCCCATAATTCTTAACAAACTTGCGATAATACCCTGTTAACCCGAGAAATCCCCGCAACTGCTTTATGGTTGTGGGGACTTTCCATTCCTTAATGGCTTTAATTTTGTTAGGGTCTACCTTAACACCCTTGTGAGATACAATATGACCCAGATATTCCACTTCTTGTACTCCAAAGAAACATTTGGATGTTTTTGCATATAATTGTTTCTCCTGCAATAGTTTGAGCACCTTGTCAACATGTTCAACATGATCCTTCCAAGACCCGTTGTAGATTAGTATATCATCAAAAAATACTAGCACAAATTTTCTAAGGAAGGGTTTGAAAATGGAATTCATCAACCCTTGAAATGTAGAAGGTGCATTGGTAAGGCCAAAAGGCATCACCAAAAATTCATAATGACCCTCATGAGTTCGAAATGCTGTTTTTGGAATATCTTCAGTCTTCATTCTAATTTGATGATATCCTGAACGAAGATCCAACCTGGTAAAATAAATTGCTCCATGTAATTCATCCAATAATTCATCAATCACAGGAATGGGAAATTTGTCTTTAATGGTGAGCTTATTGAGCTCCCTATAATTCGGACACATTCGCCATGATCCATCCTTCTTGTGTACCAATACTACAGGAGCAGAGAAAGAACTTTGACTGGGTTGAATTATACCCGCCTCTAACATTTCTGCAATCATACGTTCAATTTCGCTCCTTTGGAAGTAAGGATATCTATAAGGCCCGATGTTTGGAGGAACACTTCCTGGAATCAAATGAATAGCATGATCATGATCACGAATAGGTGGGAGTCCTTTGGGAGTTTCAAACACCTTGGAATGATTGTCCAAGACTTGTTGGAGATCTGCAGAAATAGATGATTTTGATGTCGGAACTTCTAGTGAGCATAATTATGCAATTACGCCTCGTTTTTCTTTTTTTAGAAGCTTTGTCATGACATTAGAGATTATTATCCTTCCCGACTTCCCTTCAATACCCCGTAATTCGAATTCCTTTCCTTCTGAAAAGAATTTCAAGAAAATTTCTTGAAAATTAAAAGCTACCGTCCCCAAAGATTGTAACCATTGTACTCCTAGTACAACATCAGCACCTCCCATAGGAATGGAAAGCATTGGACTAGTCAATACATATTCCCCCATGGTTAGCTTGATATTATGGCATTTTCCAGAGCAATTTATAGTTCCTACATTTGCAACCATCACTTGACATTCTGGTGCTGGGTATAGGAAACAATTTAATTCCTTGGCTACCTTACAATGAATAAAATTATGGGTGCTACCTCAATCAATCAAAACTATTACCTTTTTCTTCTTGATATGTCCTTCTATCTTGAGAGTTTGAGGAGTGGTAATTCCTGCCAGTGCATTACATGATATGGTCACATTTATTTCTTCCTCTTCTAGGGCTGGTTCCTTGTGTATATCCTCTTCTTGTTCATTTTCTTCTTCCTCTTCACAATCTATGTAAAACAATTTCTTCTCAGCACACTTATGACCTTTAGTGTATTTGCTATCACAACTGTAGCAAAGCCCTTTTGCTCTTTTTTCTTCCAATTGTTGTGGTGTCAACCTTGTAGGTTGTGTAAATCTAGGCGTAGAAACACTTCCTTCTTTATAGAATTGAGTGGTAGGCTTCCTTGTCGCCATAATTTTACATTCAACTTTTCTTGCCAACCTGAATGCCTTCTCCAATGAATCAGGTTCCAAAACACGAACTTCATGTTGGATGTTATCCTTTAAAGTGCCTATGAAGAGATCAATCCTATGTTCCTCTGGAATATCAGTTACCCTTATATTCATTTTTTGGAAGTCCTCAATGTGCTGCCCCACTAAACCCTTTTGTTTGAGATTTATCAATTGGCTAAAGAAGGTGTTGCTCTTTGTATCCTCATAATGTGCTATCATTTCCTCCGTAAAAATTGACCAAGTGACAATTTTTTTATTGGAGCAAAGCCATCGATACCATACAAATGTATTTTGTTCTAAATGTAAAGTTGCAATGCGTACCTTTTGTGTGTTTTGCACGTTATGGAGATCAAAATATTGCTCCATCTGTAGTATCCATGTTACAGGATCCTTTCCATCAAACTTCCTCATATCCATTTTTGGAATATGGTGGTTCTTCCCACCAACATTCGAGTTTATGAAATCACTATTAACATTTATTTTGTTCTCATCATGAGGTTCTTCTCCTATATTTCCGCCATTAGGAATCATTTCTGGTTTTAAGCTTGTCATCAAGCCTTCCATGTATGCTTTTAGATCATTCTTCATGTTTTCTATGTTGTCTTTCATGTCATCCATCTTAGCTTCCATGCCCACTTCCATGCCATCCATCTTAGCTTCCACGCCATTCATCTTAGCTTCCACG
>JAXQQM020058184.1:0-106448 GCA_034641835.2 Pinus albicaulis
AACCTCTTTCTCACTTTTAATGCCCAATAATTCCACAACATTTTTGAGAGATTTGTGCTTTAAAAATCTACGTAACATCTAAGCTTGTGCTATGATAGAATTACCTTCAAAAATATGTTTCAATCCAAAATTTACTTTATCTCAAACTATCCTTTCAGCCATTGGTGGTCCCAATTCTTCAATTTTAGTTGGATCCATATTTTCTAGAAACTTGTAGTTGTATACAACGTTCTTGGAACTTCCAATTAATTGCAGTGAAATTCAAGGTGTGGTAGTATCTTCTTGTGGTTATGATGTTTTCCCTACATAAAAAACAATATTAACTTCTAATTTGAAATTTACATATACATATTTTTAATTTTAAAACTATCTTGAACTACAATGTTTTTTAAAAAAAATACAAAATTCAAATTGAAGAAATTATTGACTCACCAGTGAGATCGATATCAATATTCTCTTGGACATTTGTGTTTTCAATATTCTCGTTGACAAGTTCCTCAACATTCTCTTTGACATTTGTGTTTTCAATATTCTCATTGACAAGTTCCTCAACATTTCAAATTTCCTTGTCATTGTCATGCACCTCTACATCTCTTTCATGATGCTCTACCTCCACATTTATTTCATGGCTTAATATTTCCCTTTCCTCTCGCATTTTTTTTTAATCTCTCATTCTTTTCCGCTAAATCAGTTATTTTTTTATCGTGCCCTAAGCGGAAATTCCTTTTGTTTCCCATGTTCACAAAATTGGAAACCTAAAATCCAATTCTATTTGGACCAAATACCAAAAAAAACATAAAGACTTCAAAATAAGTACTTCATGCTTTCAATAAGAAAGAAAATTAAATATATAATTAAATTCATAAAGACATTTTGCAAAAATACTTCATGCCTTCATAGAGACATTTTGAAAAAATCTTCAAGCCTTTCATAAAGAAATTTTGCAAAAATACTTCATGCCTTCATGCACCCAAAAAAATTTCAAAAAGCAATTTCGGCAAAAAACATTTTTCACCCAAAAAAACTTCCAAAACAAATTTCGCCAAAAAAATTTCACACCCAAAAAACTTAAAAAAAAAAATTTCGCCAAAAAGAATTTTGCACCCAAAAAAAATTTGCACCTTCACAGGAAAAAAATTTGCACCTTCGCAGGAAAAAAATTTGCACCTTCACTGGTTCAGAATGATGTGTGGAATATTGTGGAATTAATCTTTCGAACGAGAGTATTTATATATAACTCTCACCCGAAACATTGCGACGATACAATGAATCTTTGCAAGATTCTGTCGGACGAAGATAAAATGTTTCGATTAAAGTTTAATAAACTCTTGTCCAAGAGTTTATTAAACTCTTGTCCAAGAGTTTATTAAACTCTTGCCCGAGATTTTAGTAACCTCTCGAACGAGAGTTATAAAACTCTCGTCCAAGATTTCGCCTTGGGTAAACTCTCTGGCGCAAACTCTCGGCCGAGAGTTTGTACAACTTTTGAACGAGAGTTTAGCCGCATGGTTAAATTTAGCATGTGGTGGTTTAAAATCTCAGTCGAGAGTTTAAAATTTTCACGAGACTTTAATAAATGTCTCACCTAAGAAATTATCTTCGCCAAGATTTTTTTTGTCAACGAAAAACCCGTGGTACCCCGGCAGCTTTGAACCTGAAACTTTGTAGTGGCGGAACACCTACAAGAACAAAATGTTATCTTTCGGACCTGGTACCTTTTTTTTCTTCTAATTTAGTCTACTTATTTTATATCATACATGACAAAACATTACAATGCTCTTCCTATGAATTTGGCAAGCCAATTCCGAAGTGAGGTGTCAAGAGTTTGATAAAAAAATAAGGACAACCTCAGGTGGGGAAACCAGTCCACAAGTAGAAAAAATAAAGAGTTGCCCAGGATGGGAAACCAGCATAAATAGTTTTGAAACTGAAACTGAAACATAATAGAGAAAGGTTCCAAAAAAAATTTAAACTATAGAATGCCATGAGATAACTGGAGTGAGAGAAGAGCACCCAACAAGTGGAATTAAGGCGGACCTTCATTCTTCTTGGGAGGGTTGGGATCTTCTTCCACGATCCTACAAACATAAAAAGACTCATCATCCTCCTTTCTCAACATGTGGGCAGAATTCGAAGGTAGAGGTGACACTTGAGCATTCGGATGATTGGAGGTGGTTGCAAGTGCACTGGTGTCTTCATCCTTGCCACCCTCGTCACTGCTAGAACCTTGACCTCCACTGGAACCCAAGCCACTGATAGTGCAATGGCTACTGCTGGGGGCGCTCTGCACAGGTAGGGATTTCATCTTGCTGGGAATGAAGACTAGCTCGAACTAAAGAGTGGACTTCCACGGGCACTTCTTGGGACGAATTCCAGAGGAGTCAGGCGGAGAGACAGGGAGGTGAAGGGATAATTGAGCAGATAGGTTGATAGGGTCAATCCTGCTCGGCTCTTCCCAACCCACAGAGAAATTCAATTCCCTGTGCATGGCCATCAATAAAGGAGGTATAGAGGGGAGGCCATGCCCACCAACATGTTGACATCGTATTCTGTGGTGCCTTGGTATGACCGGAAAGGGAGAAGAAGCACAAGACAGGGAGGGAATGCTCTTCGAAGCAAGAGAGGAGCTCCCACCACTAGAATTCGTTGAGGGAAAGTTGCACGAAGACTGAGCAAGGCTAAGAGCCGAGGGCTAAAAGGAGATGCAGGAGGTGAACACAGAGAGTTGGATGGAGAGCCGAATGGAGGCCTGAGGAGTGCGAAAGGCTGAATCAATAGCCATAGGAGTAGGGCGAAGAGTCTTTAGTGCTCTACAATGGAAGGAAATATTGAAAAAGCTAGTGGAGAATGTAGTTATGGTAAACATGCTCCTGCATCTAACAGTGGGTGGGTAGCCATGTGCAGGTGTGTAGGGCTGATAGGTGCCCTGCCACATGGTGGCCAAGTGGCCCGAAATCTTAAGTGAAGCACCCACATCTGGGGTCGGACTTGGTACCATTAGATTCATCTCTGAATCTAGTTTCTAATGATGTAAGATTTGTGGAGTTACATTAAAAATTTCAATTTGTTATTAATTTTATACTAAACTGTGTCACTGTGGAATTTCATTGTTCTGAAAATTGCAGTGAATGAAAATTCAATAAATTTAAAATGGCAACACCAAAAAAATCAGAAAAATCATATTGCACTTCCTCTCCCTGTCTTCTTCAAAAGGGTATTCTCTTTTTTCTTATTGATGATCACGTTGAAAAGAAAATCTAGGGATCATAAAATGTACTGAAACATCACCGTTTGTTTGTCTTTGTCCATTTCAAAAAACTAATAAAAAATAGTGATTCAATCTGAAAATTACCGAAAAATAGTCATTTCACTAGTGCAATCTATGTAGATTATGATGATATGATTTATTTCCAATAAATGAATAACCTTCCCTAAAAAAAGTTAGGGTTCAAAAAGTGACTATTTATGTTTGCCTGAAAATTTGAAGTATATGCAGTTAGTAAACAACAAATTTACCCCTCTATATGTCAATATTTAATATATATATATATATATATATATATGCAGGTAAGACAATTCTCTACAAATCTTGTTTTTATGTCAAAGCGTAATTTTCATTGAAAATATGAGTTTAGTGGAGTTGAAGCTGAAAAAAGATAGAAAATTACAATTTTCAACGTCAAAAAAGGGCAAAAAGTGTTTCCAAACTTCATGTTTTCATAAACAACCGTGGTTTTATGCAAGGGTTACCATAGCTTAAATCATACACATTTTTAAAATTAAAGCATTGTTACCTCTTATCTTAAGTGTCCTACCCCTGGCTGTACCTTACCGAGTTTATCTTTCAACGATCCAGTCCTTGGATGACGTTTTCTTGTTTCTTGAAATTATAACCCACTCAAAAACTACATCAAATGTAAAATCACACAATTCATGACCTCCACCAATAATAAAACTGTTAGTACTTTATCAAATAATTTAAACTATTTTTTTGTCTGTGACTTTTTTTCTTCAAGAAACCAAGGTGTTGCTGCAAGAAATGAAGCCTTGACTACTGAACATTCTGTAAGAAATTATTCTACAGGAAAAACCATTTCTCCCTCGTTCATGTACATTTCACTACACATGAATGAAGGTGTTGATGTCTAACGTGCAATGATCTCATTGGATTACCATCCATCGAGTTCTGTTGTTAACCAATGTGAGGCCCATCACTATTGATGAGATTGAGGACCAAGGTACCCTGATGAATCCTATCAGGTGTGAATTTTGGAGCTGCTATTGAACCCCCTGTAGGATCCAATAGTCAAGGGGCCATAATGATTCCCCATTTATTTTGGCAAGATATCCTGTCATTAGGGCATACAAGCTTCAAGGCATCATAAGGCTCTAATATTGCACCGAGATAATTTGCTGATATTGATGAGCCAAGATTGTTGGAAGGAGGGCCTTAAGGAATCCCACATCAGTCCAACATGATAAATCTATAGATTAACTGAAAAACATAATTTATTGAGAGGATCCCCAAGGATATAATGACCTGTGTTTTTAACGAGCCCAGTGGCAGTCCATGCTCACCATATTTCAATTTTAAAGAGTCTGAAATACTGAAAAATAATACTCCAAGGGGGCTCCTTTTCTGTAACTAGTCCATTGGGACCGAAAAAAGGAATAAACCTGTACCCAATAGACATTCATCTCATGGTTCACTGAGCACGAGAATGAACTAAGTGAGCTCATTGTATCAACTGGAAAATCAGGAAGAGGTAGTGGAAGGAATGACTCCTCTCACCATCTCCAACTCTTTCTTCTTAAAAATTTCTTCCACAAATTCCTCTTTAGATTGGGGTTTTTGATATAGCTTCAGTTTGTTCCCATTCACCAAGAATTTAACATTCCCATCATCAATATTTTTAACCTGAATAGATCCATTATCAAAAACTTTATCAATTTCATAGGGGCCTAGCCAATGTGTGTTGAATTTCCCTTTAAAGTTCTTAAATTTTGAATCATACAACAATGCCCAATATCCCTCTTTGAATTTCTTCTTTTTAATATATTTTTTGTGCCATTTATCCCATTGTTGTTGGTTCAAGTCAGTATGCTAAGAGCATCCCGCCTAATCTCATCAAACTCATTGAGCTGCAAGATTCTCTATTGTTGAGCTTCATCAAGGTCTATACCCAAATCTGTTTCCATCTTGAAAGTTTTGATCTGATATTCAATGGGCAACAAAAATTTCTTTCCATACACTAATTCATACACAGAGAAGCCAGTGGTAATTTTCCATGTGATCCTGTAAGCCCACAATGCCTCAGGAAGTCGATCAGACCAATCCTTTTTATGTAATCGCACTGTCTTGGTAAGGATTGTATCCAACACCTTATTTGTTGATTCCACCTGCCCATTGACCCGTGGATGGTAAGGGGTGTAATTCCGATGAGTAATTTGATGTTTTTGCAAAATTACCTGCATAATATTTAACATACACTAAGTACCTTGATTAGTAAACATTTCCCTAGGTACCCCAAATCTTACAAAAAAATCAGAGAAAAGGAAATATACCACTGATTTATCTGTTGCTCTAGGTAGTGCTCTTACCACCACCCACTTTGTAACATAATTAGTACAAACCAAAATATACTTATTACCTTTGGACATAGGATTGATGGGGCCTACAAAGTCAAGAGCCCACCTCTCAAAGGGTTCTATGAGAAACTGTGGCTACAAAGGAATCTCGTTTGAGTTTACAAGCCACCCCATTCTCTTTTAGATATCACACTTTCAAACATATGCCTTTTCATATTTAAAAAGACTTCGCCAGTAGTAACCTGAGTGGAGGATCTTATAGGATCTCCACTTGTCTGAAAAGTGTCCTCCACAAGGTTCATGATGACAGGCCCTCAAGATGTCATATATCTCGTCCTCCCTGATATACCTGTGAATAATCAAAACAGGTCTAATGAAAAAGAGATCTCCCCTAATACAAGAGTAATAAACACTTTTCCTAATAATCCTTTTTTTTTGGTTAGATGAAAAGTAGGGTGGAAATTTTCCTGTATCAAAGTAGTTTTACATGTCTTCAAACCAAGGTGTTTTGACATAAATAGAAAACATAATTTTCATCGGGAAAGCTATCATTAACAGGATCATCCTCACCTGCATGGTTGAGCCTAGATAAGAAATCAACTACCTGATTTTCTTTTCCTGGTCTGTCCAATGTTGTGATGTCAAATTCCTCTAGCAGTAAAATCCACCTCGTGATCCTGCCATTAGTGACTATTTTAATAATGAGATAGCAAATGGAAGAATGATCAGTGTGTACAAAAACTTCATAAATTGTGATGTAATTTATAAACTTGTTAATAGCATAAATCACAACAAGGAATTCTTTTTCAGTTACCGTGTAATTCAATTTTGCAGGAGCTAATTTTTTACTGACAAAATAAATAGCATGGGTTACAAGATCCTTCTTTTGACCCAATACTGCTCCTATAGCTGAATCAAAGGCTTCACTGGAAATGTGAAAGGTCAATTTCCAATCTGGGCTTCTTAAGGCAGGTGTTGAAGAAAGCTTTTCCTTGAGTGTATCAAATACAACTTGACAATCATCATTCCAATGAAATTTAGATTGCTTAGTCAATAGTTTGAATAATGGAGAGGCTACCATTGTAAAATTTTCAACAAAACTTCTGTAGTAGCCTGCATGTCCAAGAAAACTTTGAACTCCCTTTTGACTATATGGTGGGGGCAACTTTACAATAACTTCAATCTTTGTTGAATCAACATTAATTCTTGCAGCAGAAACATGATGACCCAAAACAATACCTTCAGTCATAATCATTAACAAAAATTCATTAATTAATCAAATTTTAGTTTCTCTACATCTCTGCAAAAATTTCTCAAGATTATGTAAAGCCTCTTCAAAAGTATCACCCATTATTCTAAAATCATCCATATAATCTTCCACGCAATCATGCAAAAGGTCATAGAAAATACCAAGGAACGCCCACTGGAATGTGGTTGGTGCATCACATGGACTAAATGGTAATAAATTATATGCATAGGTACCCTAGGTACATGTGAATTTTGTCTTCTCTTGGTCCTTTGGAGCTATCCTCATTTTATTTTATCTATTGAACCCATCTAGGAAGGAAAAATACTTTTCCTTGCTAAACTGTCCAACAATTGGTCTATAAAAGGCAAAGGGAAATGGTATTTTAATGTAGATTTGTTTAGTTCCTTGTAATATACACAGACTCTCCATTTACCATTATTTTGGGGGACAGTAATCAGTGGAGATACCCACTAGCTATCTGAGATAGGATAGATGAACCCTACATTTAACAATTTCTACAATTCATCTTTTACAATTTCCCTTAAGGCAAGGTTCATCCTTCTATGTGGCTGTCTCACGGGCCTAGAATTTTCTTCTCTATAAATATGATGAATGCATGTATCTCGGTGTATGCCCCTCATGTCTGTATATTCCCATGCAAATGTATTCGAAAAGTTTTTCGATGTTTGAATTAACTTTTTTTCTTGTTTAGGATTTCAGGCAGAATTAATGTTTAAATATTTTTAGGAACAATTTCAACTACCTTACCCCTCCATTCAGTCATGGAATATGTAGGGAATGCAGATAAGAGGGTTGAATGTAGTTCATTTTTTGTACTATGCTCATAAAAATCCTACAGATTAGTAATGATATCTAAATTATGACTAGACTGCCCTCCTAAATGTTGCGGAAAATCAAGATTAGAAATATAACAATTTATCAAATTTTCTTCTGAATTTTCCTTAAGGCTCATGGCTTGGGAAATTTTTAAAACTGGCTGGGTACATTTTGAATCATGCTCCTCTTCTTCAACCCAATTTGTATTTTCTCATGCCAATAGGGGTTTTGCAAGGGGATACAAATTAATGTTTTTTTGTTTCAGCTCCATGACTGACATTCATGTTTCTAGGCCTACACCCTATGTAGGCATCGGTCGTGGCTAATCACGACCTCCCCAAGATCAAAGGATCCCCTCCCAAGTTATTTTTAGGTTGAAAAACATAAATGTATGCAGGGTACTCACAAAAATCTAATGACATGACAATGTCTTCTAATACCCCCTCTGGATTTACCTTAAACCTATATTCTAATTCTAACATGGTAGGAGTAGGTAATAAGTCAAAGTATCCTATATGAGATAAAATCTCCATAGTCATCACATTAATGGTTTCACCTAAATAAATTAAAGTGTTTTTTGTGAGATACACATTGATAAAGGTCGTAACCATAGGGATTCCGGGGCCTGCATATTTTTCAGTAACAAATCCAGTGGTCATTAAAATTGCAAGCTTTCCACCTAGTTGAATTGTGGAGGGTTCTCTCTTCTGTTTTCCTAGTTTCTTGGCACATATCTACCTCACTATTTTGGCATAAATCGGGATATCCTTAATTTATTTTAGTAACAGGATCTTAATGCAAACATTTCTTAGTTCAGACACAAGATCAAACTCGGCTATTTTAATTTCATTTGCAACCTCTCTGGAAAAAGAGGTTGGACCATATGGGATGAGGAAATTTATCGTGGCCTTATAGTAGGTTTTTCTACTGGTTCAGGTGTGGTTTCAACTTTAGGCATTTCCAGAGTATCTTCCTCTACAATCTCTTCAATTATTTGGGGGCGAGTCACCACTTTTCCCGATTTAAGTTTAATTTCCTACAGCGACATAGGAAATTTGTGTATCACAGGAACAAAAATTTCCTACAGCAGTTGTGGTGCAATGAAGTAGGTAGGAAAAGAGGGATAACTAACCAATCCAATATTGTGAGAAGATTGGATGGTTTTATTATTGGGTTTAGAAATTGGTTGAGCAGGGAGTTGTGTGGGACGAGGTTTTTTTGGTGGGGCAGGCAACTGAAGCTATTGTCGTGGATGTATCATTTTTTGTGGTGTATGTTGTGGAGGATAAAAGTTTTCAGTTTGAAAATTATGTGTAGCAGGGTGATAAAATTTCCCCTGCCAAGGTTGTTGAGAAGGCCATGGCTGCGAGGCCATTGGAATATTCCACATCTTATTATGAGCATAAGGAAATTAAAAATGTGACTTTGACATACCTATAGGACGTGGCTTCCATGGCCTTTGAAGTTCCATTGCATGAAGTGCATTGAAAACTCCATGATCTACTATATATGATGCTTTAATTTCAGGAAAATAAGGACATTGATCAGTGGAATGCTCAGGTTCACAAATTCGGCATACCTCTATACTATCAGTAAGACATTCCCTTAGAGCATGTTTCTTCTTGCATTTGGAGCATAACAGAGCCATGGATTTATACAATACCTCATGCTTCTTCTTAGCCTGCAAAATATCCAATTATGAAGATAAAGTGCTAATGATACCAGTCTTAAAATTTTGGCAAATGAATTACTAATTTCAGCTCTAGTTACTCCAGTTCCAGCAATTGATTTGACACTCTTGGAAGAAGTGTCTCTTGACCCACCTCCAACCTTGTAATTTCCTCTTGAATATCTTCTACAGAGCTCAAACACATCATCATAGCTCAAATTTGATACATCACATGCTCCCATTAAGTTTAAAATCTCTAGAAATTTTGGTCTTATTTCCCTAAGAAAATTTTTCCTTTTGGTTTCGTTGCTCAGTGGATTAATCTTGGATCTTTACATATTATATGGAAATATTTACACCAAGTCCTCCAGACTCTCCCCTTCCTTTTGAGTCATTCCAAAAATATCTTCTTTGAGGTCTCTAGATTTACAATAATCTTGGATTTTATTAAAGAATACCTTCTTCATTTCTTCTGAGTCACCACTTTTCTTGATCTAAGTTTAATTTCTTGCAGTGACATAAGAAATTCCTGTAACATAGGAACAAAAATTTCCTACAATGGCTCTGGTGCAATGTAGTAGGTAGCAAAAGTTGGATAAGTGACCAATCCAATATTGTGATCAGATTGGATGGTTTTATTGTTGGGGTTAGACACTTGTTTGGGACGAGGTTGTTTTTGTGGTTGTACAATTCGTTGTGGTGTCAGATGTAGAGGATAAAAGTTTTGAGTTGGAAAATTTTGTGCATCAAGGTGAGAAAAGTGCCCCTGCCAAGGTTGTTGAGGAGGCCAGGGATGCTAGGGCATTGGAATATTCCACATCTGATTATGAGCATAGGGAAATTAAAAATGTGTCTGCGACATACCTGTAGGACATGGCTGCCATGGCCTTTGAGGTGCCATTGCATAAAGTGCATTGACAAATCCATGATCTGCTATATATGTTTCTTTAATTTTAGGAATAGAAGGACATTGATCAGTGGAATTATCAACATCACAAATTCGACATACCTCTATATTGTCAGCAGGGAATTCCCTTAGATCATGTTTCTTCCTACAATTGGATCAGAACATGGCCATGGATTTATCTAATTCCTCCTGCTTCTTCTTAGCCTCCAAAACAACAAATTGTGAAGATAAAGTGCTAATAATATTAGTCTTAAAATTTTCAAATGAATTACCCATCTTAGCTCTGGTTACTCTAGTTCCAACAACTGATTTGACACTCCTAGAAGAATTCTCTCTAAAACCACCTCCAACCTTGGAATTTCCTCTTGAATATATTCTACACATCTCACACACATCATCATAGCTCAAATTCGATAAATCATCTTCTCTTCCATTAATTTTAAAATATCTAGAAATTCCGGTCTTATTTCCTGAGAAAAATTGTTCTTTTGGTTTCTTTGCTCAGTGGATTCATCTTGGATCTTTGTATATTATATTGAAATATTTACACCAAGTCCTCCAAAATCTCCCCTTCCTTCTGAGTCATGTAAAAAATATCTTCTCTGAGGTCTCTAGATTTACAATAATCTTGGTATATATTCAAGAATACCTTCTTCATTTTTGTTGAGTCGCCACTTTTCCTGATCTAAGTTTAATTTCCTATGACGACACAGGGAATTTCCTGTAACATAGGAGCAAAAATTTCCTACAGCGTCTGTGGTGCAATGCAGTTGGTAGGAAGAGTTGGATAAGTGACCAATCCAATATTGTGATCAGATTGGATGGTTTTATTATTGGGGTTAGACACTAGATGATCAAGGAGTTGTGTGGGACGAGGTTGATTTGGTGGGGTAGGCAACTGAAGCTGTTGTTGTGGCTATACCATTTTTTGCAGTGTAGGCTGCAGAGGATAAAAGTTTTGAGTTGGAAAATTCTGTGCAGCAAGGTGAGAAAACTTCCCCTACCAAGGTTGTTGAGGAGGCTAGGGATGGCAGGGAATTGGAATATTCCACATCTGATTCTGATCATAAGGAAATTGAAAATGTGACTATGACATACCTATAGGACGTGGCTTCTATGGCCTTTGAGGTGCCATTTCATAAAGTGAATTGACATATCCCATATCTGCTATATATGTTTCTTTAATTTCAGGAAGAGAACGACATTGATCAGTGGAATGCTTAGCTTCACAAATTCGACATACCTCTATACTGTCAGTAGGGCATTCCCTTAGAGCATGTTTCTTCTTGCATTTGGAGCAGAACACATCCATGGATTTATATAATTCCTCTTGCTTCTTCTTAGCCTGCAAAACATCCAATTGTGAAGATAAAGTGCTAAGAATATCAATCTTAAAATTTTCAAATAAATTACCCATTTTAGCTTTGGTTACTCTAGTTCCGACAACTGATTTGACACTCTTAGAAGAAGTATCTCTTGACCCACCTCCATCCTTGGCATTTCCTCTTGAATATATTCTATGCAGCTCACACACATCATCGTAGCTTAACTTTGATACATCACCTGCTCCCATTAAGTTTAAAATTTCTAAAATTTCGGTATGATTGCCCTAAGAAAAATTGTCCTTTTTGTTTCTTTGCTCAGTGGATTCATCTTGGATCTCTCTAGATTATATTGAAACATTTCCACCAAGTCCTTCAGACTCTCCGCTTCCTTTTGATTCGTGCCAAAAATATCTTCTCTGAGGTCTCTATATTTACAATAATCTTAGAATTTCTTAAAGAATACCTTCTTCATTTCATCCCAAGTTGAAATGAAGTTTCGACCCAAACCCATAAACCACTTGAGAGTTGCATCCTTTAGTGTAGTAGGAAACAATTTCACCTTTTAATCATTGTAATAATAGTCATAGCTTTAGCATAACACATCGAAATCAAATAAGAATGCATCAGTATCTTCACCAGAGGCACCACAAAAATTAGGAAAGGCTGAGGGAGGGATTTTTTTCATCTCAGTAGCTCTGTGAGTCTCCCTAATAGGGAATTCAAATGTGACCAGTTCCTCTTCTTTCTCAGTGTAGATCCCATCTATGTTACCAGTACCATCTTCATGAGCCATATCAGACCAACAGAGAGCAGGACCTCTGTAAAATATAGATTCTTCAGAATCAATGGTAGGGAACTCTTGTTCTTCAATATGATTAATGAGGAATTCCTTTTCAGGCTGACCATTGAGAAATGATGTTGACTTCCTTAGGAGGGGAATTTCTAAATGGGCAACAACATAGGATTTCCCAATAGAATATTTTTCTATATAAGGGTTTATTTGTTTAAAATCAACAACCAAGCTCTCTTCAGGTATAAAGACCTCCTGTTTAGATTCTCCTTCTTTTTTTGCCTTGTTTCTTGTAGACTTCCTTGTTCTAGCCAGTTTATTAGTGAATAAATTGGTGCTCACACCACCAAAATAAATTAAAAATATTGGACCTTATTCATCTATTATACAAACAAATTAAAAAATTCTACTTGCCAAACAAGAAGGACATGGCTTGAAAAATTATGATCTCTGTAGGTGTGTAGGAATTACCCTACGTCTTACAACTTTGACTCCCCCAGTCCTGAAAAATCTCAACTAGGAAAAAAAAAATCATAAAAAAATTTCAGTATCATCCGTTAGCACCTCCCTGGAAACGGTGCCAAAATGTTGAGTCAAATTATAGACATATAATTTGTCAACCATAAATTATAAACCCAGGGCAGGTAGACTTGTGAGATGTTGTGAAAAATATATGCATGCTTAATACTTCAAGTGCTTATTAATCAAACCAGTCAATCACTCATAAAACTAATGCCTCTTTTCTGAATCAACATTGTGCAGCAAAGGATATGGAGTGGATCTAAACATCCCTCTACAACTCTTAGTCTTGCTGATGTGATCAGAAAATATAGGAGATCAAACTTACAACAAGAAAGAAATCAACATGAAAATATAACTCAAACTTGATCAAATGAAATTCACACATTTAACACAAAAAATGAATCATTTAATCAATTTGTAATTGTTGTTGAAACTTCATAAAAGTACATTAGTTGTATGAAAGAATTATTCAATTACACCTTATTACCGTACAATAAAAAATTAAAATGCGTACACAAACAACTAAAGGAGTTGTGAGCAAAGGGTGCCCTCCCTCACTCACAACCCTTGCAAAATTTAATAGTCTTGCTCAGTAGAGTGGAAAGAACATCAAATATTATATTAATATGGAAATATTAGAGTCGAGTATAGTATGATAGCGCTATCAGCAAAACCCAACCCAACACATGTGTCATATTCCAAATTTTCCATCAGCTAATTGGAATATTAGAGTTCTTACTTTTCTTATTTAGTTAAGTAAATACAAGGGTTGAGGGACACATAAACCCAATAGATGAATAAAATCCACTTCTATAGTGTTAATGTGGGCTAATTGAGTAGTGGAGTAGTATTATGGAGTATTGGAGCAACATGATAATGAAGGAAGAGTGGAGGTCATAGAGAGATAATGAGGAAGATGATGGAGATAGTGGGGGAATAAATGTAAGATCATGGAGAAATAATGATGAAGTGATGGAAGAAGTGGTGCATTAAATGTACACATGATGGAGGAAGTTGTGGAGAGTAATTGCAGCAGTGATGGAGATCATGGAGGATAGTGCAGTTTTTATGGAGACTAGTGGCCACATGTCCAGCGCAGTTATGAGGTGGGCCAAGGCTAGGGAAGGCTCACAACCATAAAAGTAAGATGAGGGTGGAAAAGGAAGGGAGTATGCATTTTTATTGTTGAGTTTCATAAGACATTTATTTTCATGCTTGAGCTGTTTAGTATGGCTTTTGTGCTATTTAGCATCGAGTTTTCCCGAGTGGGAATCCCACCCTTACCCACAGGGGACTTTGAGTGCATACTCTGGGAAGGTTTACTTGGTCAACATTCATCATCCGACAATTAGTGCCACTTTCAGCCACTCTCGCCTGCACTTCTAGCTACATGAATTACACATTCCTGATCTTCATTTTGAAAGTTGGAAGGTTGTTCTCAGCACTTTAGTTGAGAAACCTGTGGAGGGATCAACCCTTCACACTCTGGATCCATTGCAGTGTTTCGGAAGTTCCATTTTCATATCTGGCATCATGCCAATATACATCTATTCTCCTATGCAACAACATTTCCTGCAGGAATTTTGTAATTCTTCAGTGAGGGTTTGAGGAGAAGAGGAAGTCCCAGAAACTCAACTTGGAATCTTGTGAGGGATTAATCACCTATGATCACTTCAACAACCCCTTTGGGATTAGCATTGTATTATCTATCAACAGACTACATTGTCACCCCTCCTAGACAGTGCAGTATTACCCTGCAGTTGTGCATGCAACAACTACATATTCAGTGGAGGAGCTAGATCGTAAGTTTCTCAGCTTGGGATTGGGAGAAGGGACCAACCCTTCAACTAGTGAGATGAGTGGGTTCTATTGTTGCAAATAGATCATTCTTTCAGCCCCAGATTAGAAATTGTCTCTAGGGATTGTGTAACTCAGCCAACAGGGGTGCAGTGTGCAACCCAAAAAGTGCCAAAATTCCAAACTCAAAATCTAGCCAAACCATTTCTATGATTTTCTAGGTTGGTTGATTAGAGTACGTGGTTAAAATCCCAGATCTTTCTGAGCACTCCAATATCCTCTTGTGCATATATCTTCTTCCTAGCAACAATAGTTTCCAGCAGTAATAGTTTATATTGTCCAATGCTAAGTTTCATTAGTGTATTTCAGCCATCTTGTGGCTTGGGTTCATTCCTTTTGGAGCACTATGTACTTTAATTTTTTATTATTATAATGATATGACTCAATTTTTTCTGCTCCTATGTATGATGTATTAATGTATTCTAGAATTTTTCCAATTTTATATGTTTTATTCTTATTTGGAATTATGCATATGTTATATATTCCTGTTTCTCCCATTTTTGGATATTATAGTGGTATCATATCATGATCTTTGGCTCAACCTGTGGGCACTTAATGACATCATAGGAATAAGAAGAAGAAGTAGAAAAAGAAGAAGTCTAAAATGGCGGAAGGATTGAGCTTTGCCACACTTCTCTTCATATCTATGTAGGATCTCACCATGGAGATCAAAGAAATGAGAAGGGAAAGGAAAAAGGAACCCTCAAGAGGGTTTCATAATGGAGAAGGTCTGAGCACTTCCTATCAGCAGTATAAGAAACTGGCAGTGCAAAAAGTTCCACAACACCCTACTATGCCCACTTTCCTTGTAGATGGGGGATATTTGGACCATGAGACTCTTAGTGATTATCTTGTAGAGTACAAATCTCAATCTAGAGAATTCAAAGAGAATATGACTTTCCAACAGTTTTGTGAGATTAAAGAGAACCTGAGACCCCACAAAAATAATAGAAGAAGAGGGAATATGCAAAATAGATTCTTTCTACCTACATTCGATGGGTCATCCAAAAGCACGGGAAAAGATTGGATGGAGAATTTAGATGATTTCTTCCATCTACACCTAGTAGCGAAAGAAGATGCTATTCAGGTTGTCGCACTACACCTTGAGGGTGAATAAAATGATTGGTGATTCGATAGATTGAAACATGCAAGAGTGACTATGTATGCAAATTTCACTCAAAAATTGGTAAAGAGGTTCGATAGAAGAAACACTGAGGCACATTCCATTGAGAAATTCTCCGACAATAAAGAGAAAGTGTAGGAGGTGCACAAGGTAGATGTCAGCACTGATACACTAGGAGAAGAGCAACTACCACCACTAGTAGTTGTAGTAGAGGTACTTACATCAATGGGAGGAGCACCCGCAATTTGGCAAGATGTTCCCAAGACTTCAACATTGAAAGTGCAAGGCATAATTCAGGGGGTGCATGAAGAATAGGAAGTAGATACTAGCATTGGTGCAGCAGTAGAAGAGCATCCACCACCATCACTAGCAGTTGGAGAATAAATTGTACCAGTTTGAGGAACTCTTGTAGCTTTGCAAGATGTTCCCAAGCATTAGCTGATCCAAGGTATGAAAACATTTCCACCCTAGATTGTTTCAGCACATCATCTTGAGATTTGTGGGGTCATGCCATCAGGGAAATTGCATGACCAAGGGTTAGAGCACATTGTTGATTTGGGGCAGCAGACTATCACAACGCAGAGGACCCTTGACTGGTTCAAGGAGAAGATGTATAGCTATCCTAGTTTGACATAGTTGAGTTGCACACAACACTTTGTGTTGGAGTGTGGAGTTTCTGAGGATGGGATTAACATAGTCCTAATTTAGGAAAGCTATACAATATCTTTCGAGAAGCGGAAGTTACTGTTGCATGAGTTGTCGTATTCTATCTACGACAAATATATTTTGGCCATTTTGCATGCATTGGTCAAATTCCAGTAGTTTTTTATTGGCAATATATTTTGGATGAAGACCAACCACCAATTTATCCGACATATTTTTAAGGAGGAGTAGCAGTTGCAAAAGAGGCAACAATGGTGTATCAGTACAATGTAGGACTATGAGTTCATCATTGTGTATGGAAAGGGCCATGAGACAGTAGATGCACTATCATGGAGATTAGCAACGCTGTCACTGAGGAGCAATGATGATTTGAGGGCCCAGTTATTATTTGAGCATTCCGAGGACCACTTCACTTATGAAGCATTGGATGGGCATATGGTAGATGGTAGACATTACGTAATGGATAACATCTTCCATTATTAGGACAAAGCCTTTGCTATGAGAACCTCACAGCTCAAAGAGAAGTTTCTTCATGCAGCATATTCAAAACTTCATCTGTTCTACCAAGCCATTGGTGAGAGGTTTTCATGGAGAGACATCAAGGAGGATGCACTTCAACATATCATTGAGTGAAAATATTGTCATAATATTATGGAGGATGGTATTGTCGATATTGATCTGCTATCGAGGTATGCACATTGCTTTGAATTTTTCACACAGTACATCTCTTCACTCGTGACCGGATTATCTTTCCAGGATGTCTTCATGCTTCATGGTCTTCCCAAGGCCATATATAGTGATGGGGACAATTATTGTACGAGAATTTTTTGGCGGGAGCTTCTCCATTGGGTGGATACCGAGCTGGTGCATGATATAAGTCATCACCCACAGTTACATGGATGGATGGAGATGATGAGCAAGTGGCTAGAAAGCTACTTTCAAATCTATGACACGGGGCGTCAAGAAACATGATTGCGATGGTTTCTCCTGGGTGAGTATGGTTACCACCCAAAATATCAGATTGGTATGTTCCATGCCTTGTACAGTACTGAGGTGATGCAACAACAGGAGGCATGGTTGTGCTAGCTACTCTTGGGAGAGTATGGCCAAGACATTGAATTTTACATTTCCATTGGCATATCACTTTTTCCTACCTTTTACAATAGTGATGATATATAATAGCTGGACGCATGGTTGAGTTGGTTACTTTCGAGAGAGTTTGGCCATCACATGACATATCGCATGTCAATGGGGATGTTATTGTTTGGGACTTTGCATGATACTCATATGATGTGGTAGTAGGAAACCTGGCTATGTTGGTCTGGTGTGAAATTCTACATGTCAATCAGTATATCATTGCTTCATGCTTTGCATTATGATGATGTGGGGTGGCAGCAAGAGTCATTGTTGTGTTGGTTACTCTTGGGAGAATATGGATTGGCATTCTCCCATACCTTTCATAATGATGATGTGGGATGGAAACATGAAGCCTTGTTGTGTTGGATTATTTTAGGAGAGTATGGCCACCATACTTGGTATGATGATGAGGTGGTGTGACAGCGAGAGGCATTGATGTGGTGGCTATTATTGGGAGAGTATGGTTTGAAATTTCACATGTCAATCAATATGTCTCTATTTCCTAATTTTCACAGTGTTGAGATGATGCATAGAGTAAGCAAGGCCACCAGGGCCAAGTATTGGAGCAAGGAGAGACACAACCTACTCCATGTAGCATGGGTTGGAGAGATAATTTATGAGTTTGGACTTTCCACTTGGGGAAGGAACCACTACACTTCACGTATCTCATGCAGAGAAGAGGCTCTTAGACTGCAGATGGTTGCCACTTGGGGACTCATTGATGAGGAGAGGCATATAGCTACACAGTTGGAGGCCATTTTATACATTCTAGAGAAGTTGTGCATTCATAACACATTGGAGCAGATGGAGAAACCTTCCATATGAGCATGCCACTTGGGAGGCAAATTGATTTCTGCAACATCCACTTTTGTAGTTACTTGAGGAAAAGCAACATTTCGACAAGGAGGACTGTAATATTCCAAATTTTCCATCAGCTAATTATAATATTATAGTTCTTACTTTTCTTATTTAGTTAAGTAAATAAAAGGGTGGAGGGACCCATAAACCCAATAGATGAATAAAATCCACTTCTAAAGTGTGAATGTGGGTTAATTAAGTAGTGGAGTAGTACTATGGAGTAGTGGAGAAAAATAATAATGAAGAAAGAGTGGAGGTCATAGAGCAATAATGAGGAAGACGATAGAGATAGTGGGGGAATAAATGTAAGATTGTGGTGAAATAATGATGAAGTGATGGAGGAAGTGGAGAGTAATTTGCAGCAGTGGTGGATATCCTGGAGGACATCACAGTCTTTATGGAGGGTAGTGGGCACATGTATAACGCTGTTATGAGGTGGGCCAAGGCTAGGGAAGGCTCACAACCATAAAAGGAAGATGAGGCCGGAAAATGAAGGGAGTCTGGATTTTTATTGTTGAGTGTCATAGGACATTTATTTGCACGCTTCAACTATTTAGCTAAGTCTGTTGTGTTGTTTAGCACTGGGTGTTCCTGAGCGGAATCCCACCCTTACCCACCGGTGACTTCGAGTGCCTACTCTAGGAAGTTTTTCTTGGGCACATTCATCATGCAGTAATCAGTGCCACTTTCAGCCACTCTCGTCTACACTTCTAGCTACAAGAATTACGCATTCCTGATCTTGGTTTGAGAGTTGGAAGGTTGTTCTCAGTACTTCAGCTGAGAAACTTGTGGAGGGATCAACCCTTCACACCGTGGATCCGTTGTAGTCTTTTGGGAGTTCCATTTTCATGTCCAACATCAGGCCATCCATCTATTCTCCTTTAAAGCAACATTTCCTGCAAGAATTGCATAACTCTCCAGTGAGGGTTTGAGGAGAAGAGGAATTTCTAAGCAACTCAGCTTGGAATCCTATGAGGGATTAATCCTTCACCCCAGGGATCAATTTAGAAGCCTGAGATAAAAAAATTTATTATCTATCAGTAGGCTATATCATCAGCCCTCATACACTATGCAGTATTACCCAGGAGTTGTGCATGCATCAACTGCATATTTAGTGGAGGAGTTAGATCTTAAGTTTCTCAACTTGGGATCAGGAGAAGGGACTAGCCCTTCATTTAGTGAGTTTAGTGGGTTATATTGTAGCAAATAAATCATTCTTTTAGCCCCAGATTAGTAGTTGTATCCAAGGATTGTGTAACTCAGCCAACATGGGTGTAGTGTGCAACCCAAAAAGGGTTGAAATTCCAAACTCAAAATCTGGCCAAACCATTTCTGGGTTTTTCAAGTAGAGTTCGTGGTTAAAATCCTGGATCTTGATGAAAAATACAGTAGCCTCTCACATATATATATTCTTCCTAGTAATAGTAGTTTCCTGCAGCAGCAGTTTATACTTTTTAGTGCTAAGATTCATTAGTGTATTTCAGCCATCTTGTGGCTTGAGTGCATTCCTTTTGGAGCATTGTGTACTTTCACTTACTGTGATTATAATGATATGAGTCAGTTTTTTATGCTTCTATCTATGATTTCTTAATTTATTCCAACATTTTTCCAATTTTATGTGTTTTATTCTTATTTAAAATTATGCATATGTTATATATTCATGTTTCTCCCATTTTAAGATATTACACCCTTACATCATAAAACATAGTTAGATTATACAAGTTCGAAAACCCATATTTGGCTCGAATGAGGAAAACTAGTAATCTAAGCTATGAGTTATCAATACATGTACAATATTGTCAAAATTAGATATGTTGAGTCTAATCCATGATTGAAAGCATGGATTAGATAATTTTCGTTACAAATTTCGAGATGCTCCTCATGCAGCCATCGAGAAGAGGTCTGCAGATCTAGGTGGTTTCAAAGGCGAATTTGGAACAACCAATAGGACACCCTCCATGTATGATGAATTCCCCACAAAACCCATGTTCTCGTTTGATTTGAAAATTATTGGAACATAGATAAATTCTAATTCTGTTGCAGGAAATCAGAAAATCATAAGAAATCGTATCTACAAAGATTGAACGTCTCAGCAAATTTGGTAAAAAACCTAACTGATATAACCAAAATAAGAATATTAGGGGTTAAGGGGAGTTCAAAATCGGAGAGGTAAGGTCTAAGAAAGGTGTCAAAATTAGGAAAAATGGGGACTGAACACCACTCAATCAAAGAAAAACTCTCAAGCCGGTGGTAAAAAGAATAAGAATAATAATAGAGATAAATAAAAAAATCAAAATACTAAGGAGTATCAACCCAATCCTCAGAGTTAAGGAGGGGGAGCCAGTGAGCATCATCATGAAGTTGAGTTCCCCAGTAAAATTGGTAAAGGCAATTACCTTACTCACAAATTTCCTCGGATGGATGAAGTCTATAGTATTATTTCACCACCATCTACTCAATAGTGTGTTGCTTTAACTCATCCATTCCCTGCACAACCCCAAAAAAAAAAAATTGATCAACCTTCTCTTCCTCTGCAAGGGGTAAATGAGGGGTCACCTTCCCATCCCCCTCATATTTCATTCATCTTTATGTGCAAAGAAGATGTCAACATGACTACGCAAGCTAAGTCTTATGATGTACCTAAGTCGTGTTCTCCTTCCAAGGACTCACTAGCTCCACCTAGTTCCACTGGACCTCTTACTCTTGATAAGCCTATGGAACCTATCTATTGGACCCCCGAGGGTGTTTTACATAAGATGACACACAACCATTCTATCAAGGCTACTTAGCATTATATTATTTTCGAAAATCTTTCCGAGGAACCTTGTCCCATGTATGCATTGGAGGCCTCTTTCCTTTATGAAATTTATCACTTGGTGTTAGAGCTTACCCATTTAGGGATACCCTAGTTAACAACCTCTTTTCAAATTGGTGTCCATGTAGTTATTTTTTATCCCCATCAGAATTCCTCCTTCTGACCCTCCATCACTTCGAATTTGTGCCTCATGTCCTCTTCTTCGTCATATTTCTGGCCATACTCGAGGAGGATTCCAAACTCTATCCCTTGTGATTTCCACTTTTATTATCCTCCTTCTGCATTTTTAGCCTTGGTTTCTCTTATCCATTCTCATCACCTGCTTGGCCTACCATCCACACTCACTTTGTGTTTTATCATTTCTTGGATAAACCGCTATGATGAGTGGTCCTATTATCCATACTCATGTCCACCTTATGTCATGATTATTTCCACCATTACTAGAACAAGTTGCTACCCTTTATGCCACTTGTTCCTCGAGGAGGATTTTTTTTTTAAGCTCTTTTTAGACTCCTTAACGTAGAAAATATTTCTGAGTGATTTTGTCTACTTCACGCTCCTTAAAGTACCTAAAGTGTCTTCTAACCAATATAAGTTTAACTCTTTTCCAAACTAGGATAGACTATTTACAAAAAATGAATACCCTAGTCTAGTGAGGCTAGGAGGTTCTCCCTTTATAATTTTATCGCTTTTTCGTGATTGGGGTGAAACTTTACGAAAAAAGAACTTATAAAAGTAAAAGTGAGGGAACATCTATCTTCATTTTTCATCCATTTGTAGCATTAATTGCGTCACCCTTGAATATGATGCATGTCTGTATCATTATCTTATAGTTGAATTTTAGCTTTCCTAGGAGTTGTACCATCCATAGGAGTCTCTTTACTCCTCCACTTGGTTACTCTTCCATTCATATGGAGCATGCCTCGATGCCTCATGTGTAGTTGCATGATATCACATGGTGCTAATTTAGTCATGCTTCCAAGTCACTCTTATGTCATGTCATTATGTGTTCTATGGAAGTCTCATCCTATGTTGGCCATCTGCAATATCATGTTGACATTTTTGAGACAGTTATCCCTATGTCATTTTTACTTCATCGCTTCATGACTTTATCCATACATCACATCATCCTATTTTGTTCTTTGTTGATTTGTGGAGGATACATTAAGGCCTTCCTTTGATGAATCTTCTCTTGTCAACTTCAGCTCATTATCTATGAGCTTTATATATGAATCATTAGTACCTTTGAGCTTTCAGAGCTCAGTGGAAGGATTCCTTGAGATCAACAGTGGGCTTCCATCATTGGCTCCTCATTAGTCGAGTTCACTAGTGTTCAATGTGAACTTATTTATTAACACTTGGTGGACTGTAATAGGTACCTTGGGGTTTGTTTTCCTCATTGGTGGATTCCCTTGCCTCTGTTACTGGTTTACCTCATTGGATGGTAATCAAGAGGTTTCTAACTTGCTCAACTTCAGCTCATCTATTTGCATGTGTAGATTTGTACCATCGGGGTTTTGTCAAAGACCCTAGGTTAGGGACATGTCCCTCTTATATGGCACCCTTCTCAGGCTATGTTGGAGTTATGTACCATTTATGTACTTTTAGGTCCATCTAAGACATTTCACTTTATTTCATGTGTCCATAGTTCTAGTGATGTATACTGTGACATAGATCCACGACTGTATTCCTTAATGACTATGCTCTTTTCATTAAGTCAAATGGATCCACTATATATGTTTTTCGTGGCCATGTTCTTGTCCTTTATATCATGGATTCAAAGTGTATGTTTTGTGGCCATGTTCATTATTTTCTTACGACTGAGCATGGGTATGCCCATCTCGGGGATGTTAGTATCAAAATTCAGACTTTAGCTTCAATGTTTTCCAATCCATGTTCTTGGCTTTGTTTCCCCACTCTCGCTTTGACCTATGATTTTGATTATAATGTATTTCAGCCATTAGCTTCTCATTATGACCTCATACATTAGGGGGCAGCTATTATAACTATATTTTAAGCTCCATTATAGTGAGAGAAACCCGATATCAACTTACCTTAGTTGTTTAGCTAAAATGCATCCCTTTTGAACTTTTCTTATGTGATATTTATCCCATGATAAAAGGGAAAAATTACATAATTGAGCAAGTTATCATAATTATTTTCCAAAATATTATAATTATGACATAATAATTATTTCATAATTCAGATAATTCAGAAATATATCATAATTGTGAAAAAGTTTTCTAGAGTTTCCCATTCCCAAGGAGATCAACTTGACCCACTTGTGTATGATTTGGCTAGGGGTCCATTATTGTAGAATTTTCCTAACTTCTCAATCCCCTAGGTGTCTAGATACAATCTCCCAAAGGATGGAATGAGCCTATATAATATAACCAAGAGGAAAGGGTGTGGATGAGAGTATCCAAACTATAGGGTGAGAGCTCTTCTGTTTTGGGAGAGCTAGTCTTGGAGAATTTTGACTTTTTATGAGTTGAGGCCTTGACCTTATGTTGCCATTTTGCTTCCACATTGATATATTTTGTGGTATTAGTCTTATGTGAGTTATCTTCATGCTCATTGATTTTATCTAGTAGGGAAACTTTGTTGGATCATGGAGAGGAGACATTGGAGCCAAGCTATAGAAGCATTGTATCATTTTTATACGATTAATGAAGATCTGAGTTCTCTCCCTTACATAATTTTATTTCATATCTTGTGATTGGTTTATTTTATATTTTATCTAATGATATTTTTAGGAATACCTCTTTTCGTCCATGAGTGTCTGTGATTGTGTGCAAGTGTTGAGATCGGAAGCAGGTCGAGTAGATCAAGTAGCCGTTTTGGTATCAATAATTCCGAAGTACAAACTCAAGATCCTTCCCCAAACTCTGAGGAGGAAAGGTACCATTCTCTTCCTCATAATGTCAATCCAATTTTATGTTGTTTTTTGAATCATATGGGATTGGGATCTTGTGTATATTCTTAGTCGTGCCTTTTTCTGTGTAGTGATCTATCAGACACTAGATCACAGAGCAAAAACTGCTTGTGATTTCCATTGCAACATTTTCCATGATACTTTATGTGTAAATGTACAATTTTATATGTGGATTCTATGGCTAATGTATCCTTGATATCTTTGTTGTTATTATGCTAGCTATAAGAATGTATTAAGATAGTGATGGTGTATGGACCTCCTCATATTTTGATTTGTAAATGAATGAAAAATGCATCTATAACCTAATAGATGATAATGCAACTTATGATATAATGGAACAATGTTTCTTAGAAATTCTCAGATACATATGAGACCCCTATTCTCATAAATGTTATTCAAACCTGTAGATTGAATATTTTTGACATGTTTGATGAAATTCCTATCATGGATAGTAGGGTTCCAGTCAATTCCTTGTTCAAATAAATGCATTTGTATCATTATCCTCTTGATATCTTTTATTTCTGAAATTCTGATGGAGTTTTGGGCAGTGGCATGGGATTTGGCCTTAAAAATGTGACACAGAAATCGAGGTCACAGGCTTAGAATGACTAGGAAAAGTCCCCAGGTGCATGCATACCCATGTTGTGCGTAAGAATGGAGGTTTCCAATCACACTCTTTCCCATGTCAAGGGAGAAACTGGGGGGGTTGATTCTTGAAAATGTCATTTTGATTCAAGGGCTAGCCTCTTGGATGGTTTTCATGGCTCCTGGGTGTCCTGTAGTAGGTGTAAAAGGTTTGTGCAGTTGTGTGGTGTCGATTCCACTTCCTTAAGGGAACCTGGGATGTT
This sequence comes from Pinus albicaulis, assembly GCA_034641835.2. Classification (NCBI taxonomy): domain Eukaryota; kingdom Viridiplantae; phylum Streptophyta; class Pinopsida; order Pinales; family Pinaceae; genus Pinus; species Pinus albicaulis. The sequence goes on from JAXQQM020058184.1 coordinate 25,125, forward strand.
AAATTAGATCAAGTACAGTCTCGTCAAATCTTTACTCTAATTGGTTGGTTACTTGGGTAGATATTGGAATTGGGTGTTAGAACGTATATGATAATGTGAGCTTTAAGGAGGTAGGGCCTAAAATGTTTGAATTTCTTATATATATCATAAGCTTGTTTATAAATGGAAATAGAATTCAGCTCTGACTCCTATAAGCCAACACTGATGAAAGAAATAGGTTGTTCATTTCCTTAAACATCCTTCTACATCAATACGACCACAATAGATGAATCCAAAGAAAAAATGTAAAGTAGGAATCCTTTCCATAATCAGGACTAAATAATGTAGGTGCATCAACGATAACTTGCTTGATACAAGCAAAATAATCCTTCTCTATTTTGTCCCATTTATAAAGTGCATATTTCTTAATCATCTCTTGCAATGGTTTAACCATCTTAGCATGGTCAGAGATGACCTTGCACAATAAATTACTTTTCCCTAAGAAATATTGCATAACCTTCTTGTTTGTAGGGAACAAGGTTTGACCTATAGTTTTGAGCTTTTCTGGATCAACTTTGATTTCACTCTTAGCAATGATGTGTCCTAAGAGAGTTCCTTCTGACACATTGAAGATGATTTTCTTTGGATTGAGAGATATCCCATAATTTCAACACCACTCAAATATTTGTTTAACACGATGGATGTAGTCTGATATTATTTTAGAGAATATAGTTACATAATATAGATAGACTACTACACTTTGGACAATCAGTCCAAGGAAAGTGATGTCCACTCCTCTTTGAAATGCAACACCAACATTGATAATACCAAATGGGAAGGAAAAATTCCCCACTTGGTCCTAAAAGTGGTTTTGAGACAGTCTAGTTTTTCCACTAACACCTTATTGTAGCAAGAAAATCCATCTAACAATGAGAACATTTCGGACCCAGATACTGTTTGGAGGATATGTTCAATGGATGGCACTGGGTAATTATCTTTATTCGATGTCTGGTTAAGAATGCGAAATTCAACACATAACCTTATCTCAATGGACTTATTTCTAATAGAGAACAAATTCAAAACCCAAGTAGAATGTCTCACCTTAAAAATGATCCATGTATCCAACAAATTTCTCAATTCCTTTTGGGTTAGGAGTTCTAGCGTTGGATGAACTTTACTTAACTTTTGTTGAAAAGGTTTCACCCCTTCTTTAATGGGAATAATGTGTTGGATAATACACGTATTGTATGTCTTTAAATCATCGTAAGTCAATGCAAACACATCACAGTATTATTTGAATATGTGGATGAATGTTTGGCGTTTTTGTTGAGAACAACATGTACAAAGGGTTACATATTTTGGATCGTCTTGAGTTCCCAAGTTGACTTGTTTGAATGATAGTTTCAAGCTATGATTCTTAGTATTAATTGGTCCTCTAGACCATTTTTGTAGGTTATATAATATTTCTAGGGACACTACACCTTTAGTCATGGTATTACCTTTCATTCTATCATATGATTCATACAAAGCCTTGTTGTGTTCATCCTCTTTGATGGCAGCATCTTTGAACACATTCGCATTGGCCATAACATGCGGTATCTATTGTTAATTATTGAAAATATAGAAATTAGTTATTTTTTTGGGTACATATGTTTTATATATCATATCTATAGAAAAACATTTTTTCAAATGTGACATTCTAGCGATTGCATTAGTTAATGTGTTAATCACAAAATTTATAATTTTAGCAACGGAAATAATATTTAAATATTTGAAATAAGTGATATGTTACCATACCTCCTATTGGTTGTTTTTTATACATTGTGAAACATAGTGGATAAATTTCCGTACTTGACAAGTGACCACTTCTGAGTCACCAATTACCTTGAGCATCTCTACCTTAAGGTCGATGGCTTTCTTTAAACCAAGCACAAGTGCTTCATATTCGACAATATTATTTGTGCACTTGAACTCCAAACAACATGATAGGATGTAATTATTGTTATGTGGGTATATGAGAATGAAACGAACTCCAGGGCCATCATAATATTTTGAACGATTAAAGTACAAAGTCTAAATATTATCAGCTACTAAATTGGTTCCTATAGTATTATTATTCTGTACATATATGTTACACGATTCATTAGCACCAGTTGGAGTACATGGAAGGAGCTCCAAATTTGTATCTGATGGGGCATGTGATGATTATGCTTGATAAAACTAGCAATCAATTTGAAAGAAACAATTTCCAAACAATGTGTCTTCGGATCCAACAGGCTCAGTGTGAACCTCAAGTTGTGTCACAGTATATTTAATGTAGGATTCATTTTCCACTCGAACCTAGTTTTTTCTTCCCTTATATGGAAGCCATAAGTGTTACCAATATGTTTTAAAATACCCTTGTAATTTTCTAGACCTGTCTCAAATCAAGAGTAAGAAATAGGCCTATGGGATGTACTCAATCATAATTGTATTGATGTACACAGTGATTCGATGATAAGTGTATTTTAACATTCCTTATTTCACTAATGGCATAGACAAGTAATTTGTCTAGCTGAATTATTTGTTCACTATTTTTATCCCATTTAGCATTAATTTTCTTAGCAAAAAATAGTAGAATTACATTAAAAAACGCACTTGAATCAACCAAACAATTATGGAAATTGTAATTAAAAATTTCGAAAGTTAATAGAAATGGGGGGGAGAGATTGTTAGTATCTAAAGTTACAATATTAAATATATATTCGATAGTTCCAAGAGACTTACCAGACACCTTTTCAGAAGTAGAATCTTTGTCACCTTATGAACATTGTGAGAAGGCTTAGACAAGTAGCTCACACAACTAGCCTACTATGTTTGTGAGCTCAAAGATGGAAATTTTAGCATGAGTTATTTTCAAGTATTTAATTATATTATAATCAATGGCTTCGTTTTTAGCAGGTAGTGTAGAATTTTTTGGAGATGTAGTTTTTTTTTTAAATTTTGGAGTGAGAGAGTTTTTTTTACTGCTAGTGGAAGCATTCTTAGAAGCAGTAGAAATTCCATAATTTTTTTTTTTTACATTCGGAGAAGGATTGGTTTGTGGTGAGATGCTTATAAACAATTGTTTATTTATTTCTTGTCTCATCATTTCCTATTCAGAAATGGACCCTTTTCTCTTGAAATTATAATGACTATTTTGTTTCTGAGGAGGGACTTCACTTTGAGGTGGTGCTTCAACACTATTTTTGTAATTATTCATGCTAAAATCAGAAGTGTTAACTGATTTTCCAATACCTGTAATTTCCTCAGACATTGCAGGATAATTTATTTCTTTTGTATGCTTTGACTTCTCATATGATAATAAAGTATCAACAATAGGGGTTGACATAGCATTCATGTTGTGGTTCCACTATGGGAAAGTTTTTTTTGAATGTCATTCCTTACAGAAGGACCAATAGTTATCCATGCCTATAATTTCAACATTCAACACATGATTCGAGCTCTGGGGATTAAGCTCTCAATTTATTGTTGTTTTTTTCCTGATGAATAATAAATACTTGGGGACCTTGCTACTGGTAGAATCATCGCCTGTCTTCCTCTTTAATTATAAGACTTCATTAGTGAGTAAATTTGAATAATTAGTCCATATTTTAATGTCAACATAATACTTTTCTTTATCCTTACTTTAAGATGCTTGGGACATCTTACGAGTATCCTTGGAGTGTTTATATTTTTCATCATCAGTAATAGCTATGATGGCACACAAGTATTTCTCCATGGTGATTTCTTCTGCCAAGTTTAAAGACAATGTCTCCTTTGAAACTATTTTAACAAAAGTAGAAATTCTTATTGGCAAGGCAGATGTATTGTAATATTCCAAATTGGTTATAAGCTAGTTGGAATATTAAATTTTTATTTTCCTTCTTAGTTTGATGAATAAGAGGGTATGGAGACCCATAAATCTCCTTAGTAGGAATAAAATCACTAATAATGTGAATGGAGGTCATTTTAGTGGCTTGATAAAGCACCCTTATGTGTGAAAAGGGGTTGGAGCATGTAGACTGGGTTAGCTTTGATCAAATCGACAACACTAATATGGAAGAAGTGCCATTCATTGAGTGACAACACAGTTTTGGAAGGAGACTCCATGCATGGAAGTAGTGGCTTTAATGAGTGGGGCCCAAGGTGAGGAAGCTCACCAAGCATAAACAGAAGGGGGTGGTAGCCATTGTGAGCATGTTGTTGATTATTATTTTGATATGGTTTGTATGACTAGTTTCTATCTTCAGTTGTTTAGTGGAGACTGCAATGTTGTTTAGCAAAGGGGTGTTCCCGAGCGGGAATCCCACCTTCATCCTAGAGGGAATTAGAGTTCCCACTCAGGAGAAGTATATGCACTATATTTCCACATTCCAACATGAGGCCAAATTCCATCGTTCTACTACAACACAGTTTCTGCAAACGGTTGTGTTGTGTTGCAGGGCGCAGTAGTGGAGAATTGATTTGGGTTACTTCAGAGCTTATTTTCAGTTGAGGGAGGCTTCATTCCATTGGGATGCTAGAAAACAAGGCCCTTGAGCTTATTTATAACATTTGGCACTAGACCACATTATTATTTGCCCCTACATCATAGTTTCAGTCTTGGACTACGTTATTTTAGGGAGGAGTTGTAGGGGTCGTTTCAGTACACCATTTGGGGAGGTGGTTTTCCAGTGAAGTGGTCAACCTTTCACCTGGAGAGTCTATTGGGAGGAGGCTTCATTTCATTCTACACCAGATCAGCCACATCTTTCTAGCTATTTATTTGCAGTGAATCTTCAACCCTAGGGCTTTGGCTCATATTTTGTATATTGGTGAATTTCCTGAAAACCCTCTTGGGTTCTTTCTAGAGGTTGTTATAGAGCCTAGATATTTATATTCTATATCTCTTGAGGCATATATCAGCCATTTGTATGATTGTATGCTCATATGTTGTAGTGGTGCTCCTATGATTGCGCTATAGCAATTTTCTGACATTTTATATAGTAGCAACACCTAATTTATGAGAAGGTTTATTCATTGGAGGCTTTTTGGTTCATGTTGTATGATTTGTGTTGATTAGTGGTTGTAATTGATGTCAACCCAAGTAGCACCAGGGGCTACCCCGATATTGCATGGTAATTTTGACCTACTTAGTTACTATATTCTGGGTCAAGAATATTTTTGATGGTTTCTGCTTGTCGAGATGTTTCAGTTGATATATGGCACGTCATGTAATTCTTAACGGTTTGAGAGATTTTCATGTTTGAAGTTTGTAACCCCTAGTTAGTGGGCTAGAACCCCATGGGGTTGTGGCATGGGTCGTTGAAAAAATAATTAATAATTTTTAAGCTCCTAAAATCCCTCCCATGTTCACTTTTTGAAGACCCTTTCAACCTAAGAATTTATATAAATTGTGATCCTCATATCCTCCTCATGTAAGGATTTCCCTACCTGAAACAGGTCATTGTGGAATTTGAGCTATACCTTTTTTATAAAAAAAATTAGAAGCTTAAATTTTTATGTAGTGAATCGGAAATCCTGAGGAAGCTCCTGTAAAAATTTTAGATCAAGGTGCACAAAATTTTCGGAGATATGATCTGTGGAAGTTAGTTTTTTTGCAGGCTCCTCAACTTCATCTCAAAGAAGTGACCTTGGGAAAATTGTCATAACTCTTTCTTTGAGTATCAGATTGGAATTATGTAAAAAGTGCCAGATAGTGCATGGAATTTTGTTTTGGCTGTATCAATTTCAGAGCTGAATGAAGAAACTATGATGCGTGGCACACAATACAAGTTCTCTCTACTGTACTAGTCCATAATTAGGTCATTGTGAGAGATTGGGCATAACTCTCCCTTGAAGAATCCAAAGTGGGTCAGACTTTTGGAATTGGAAATAAGAATCAGAGGACTACTACAAGACAAAAAATCACATATTGGGGATATGAAATAACAAAGATACACTAGATTCAATATTGAGCTCCTAGAAGGCAAGAAAAAGCTAGATCATGTGTTGTCAAGGGTTGCAAAGGACCAGACTTTCTAGGGTAGCAAAGCAAAGCAAGGTGTAGCAGAGGGTAGCATGAAAAGAGCAGTAGTCAAGGTGCAAAATAGAAGAAAGAAGTTAACCACATGAAGTCTTCAAGTGGGCAGCACTGCATACAGTCATTATAAAGGTATCATTGTACCAAGTCATTGTAAATGCATCATTGTAAAAATTGTACAAGTGTCTATCTACCAAGAGTTGAAGAGGCAATGTCGGGAGGTATAGGATCATCATTATATGGTTGTGTCATAGTTGGGGTTATGGTCTAGTGTGTCTTCTTCTTCTACATCATTCTATATCATTGTAAAGTGGACCATTTTCCCTGGTACGAGAGTCCATTCTTCTTTTATTCTTATATAGGGTGGTAGGGTGGTGCTAGGTTGGTGCATGAAGTCACCAATAGGTTCAAATCTGTGAAAAATTCAGGGTGGTAGGGTGAGTTTTAGCTCATTGGGTATTGGGGAATCCGTTCAGTTGACTACTGAAGAATCTCAGGCATTGGAGCGTCCATCTAGCGGGAGCTAGAGAAGAGTGCTTTTCTAGATTCTAGGATGTTGGAGCTTTATTTTCAATTGGATTTGAATATTAAAGAAACATTAGAAAAGCATTCAGGTGGTGTTTGTCTCAGAGATGGTTTCTAGCTTAAAAATTTTGTATAGTTGCGTTCCTTTTGTTTACTACTATCATTGTACAAACACTGATAATAATTGAAGATTAAATAATGCTCTGAAATATTAATAATAATACTAATTGAAAGTAATAATGATTCACCCCCCCTCTTAGTATTTCCAACAATTGGTATCAGAGATTGGTCCTTTCAATAGCAGTTTAACAATTGGAAGGAGGCCATGGAGCATACCAAGAATGGTGTACCTATGTTCAATAAAAATAATTATGCACTCTGGAAAGGAAGAATGGTTTTCTATCTCTTGGCGCAAGGTTACGAAGTATGGGAAATTGTTCAAAATGGATTTACATCAACCGTGGATGAACAAGGTAAGAAGAATTTGGTAAATGATTTAAAAGAAAACAATATTATTATCAATGGACTTATTGAATTTGGTTTTCATAAGGTGTTGGGTTGTAAAACTATGAAAAATGTATGGGACAAGCTTGAGAATATATATGTAGGTGACTCAAATGTCAAAGAAGCAAAGCTTCAATTCTACAGAGAAAAATTTGAGCAACTCAGAATGAAAGAAGATAACAACATTGATGAAATAACCAACACTCTGGAAGGATTGGGAGATTCTTTTGATGAGAAGACTATTATACGAAAGATTCTTAGAATGTTACCAAGGAGATTCAAGCCAAAGGTATCGGTCTTAGAATATAGTGCAAATCTGGAAAAACTTAGCAAAGAGGAATTACATGGAGTTCTCATAGCATATGAAATGAGACTTGATGAAGAAGAGGGTACTTCGCATCTAGAAACTATGTTCGTTGCATCTAAGAAAACCAATAAGGAGAAACAACCTTCAAAGACATAGACCTGCACCTGGAAGTGTGAAGAAAATGAAGATGATGATGAAGGTCTTTTAGATGGAGAATATGCTTACTTTACAAGAAAACTAAAAATTGGTAAGGGAAAATTCAAGGGTAAAATTCCATTGTTATGTTTCGGCTGTGGTGAGATTGGGCATTTCGTAGCAAAATGTCCGAACATAAGTGATGGAAACTCAAAAAAAATAAAGGCTTTAATAAATTCAACAAGAAAATAAAAAAAGGGATTCAAAAGGAAATTTCTCTCTAAAGAAGATAGCTCATCATCCGATGAAGACAATGAAAGCAAAGAAGAAGCAAATGAGAGAGTATTGTTTATGGCCTAGCACATTAAACAAGAGGTATCAAACAATGAAGAAGAAGGGTTGACCAGAGAAGAATTTTTTAAGGAGGCAATCATGCTTATAAAAGAGTTCAAGGCTAAGAATATCCATTCCAATACTCTTGAAGAACAAGTTCAAGGTCTCAAAATTGAAGTTGATTAACACAAATGTATTGAAGAGTCACTTCAAAAGAAGTTGGAAGAAAGAAACCAAGTAAGGGAAGAATTAGAAGCCGAAGTAGTCTCATTGAGTAAGGAAGTGAAGAAGGGAAAAAATGTCCAAAACTATGCCAACAGCTGAAGGGCATTGGAAGAACTCATCAAAAATCAACGATCTTAAAATGACAGAACTGGCCTCGGTTACAAAGAAGAAGAAGAAGGAACTTCTATAACAAATACAATGAACCTATGAGATCTGAGATGCATATAGACTTCATTGGACAAGATTCACAAGCAAAAACATGGAAGACAATTCCTCGATGAATATTTCCATCCAGTTACCAACATATTTTTTATGGCTATTGTTATTCATGTGGAAAATTTGGTCATAAAGCTATAGAATGTCGCACGTACCCTAGGAACCAATACAATGGCAGGAGATATATAAAATATGAACCTCCCAGGACTCAATGAAACATCAATAGATTTGAATATTTAATAAATAATATTGAATGTTACAAATATTGAAACTTTGGACACATAGCCAGAGACTGCAGACTTGAAAATCCTCCAAAAGAATCTTAGAAGCCACATAACGAACGAACATGGAAGAAAAATAAGACTGATAATTGTGCTCTCACTCTCAAGGCTCAAAACAACAAATATGTGTGGTATGTTGATAGCGGTTGCTCAATGCATATGACTGGAGATAGGAAGAAATTTGTATCTTTGAAAGAGAAGAAGGATGGAACCGTGTCCTTTGTAAATGATGGATCTTCAAATGTTATAGGATCAGGTACCGTCACTCTCAGAATAAAAGATGCTCTAGCCAAGAATGTTCTATTGGTTGAAAACATGAATCACAATCTGCTAAGTGTTGGACAAATGTGTGATCAAGGACACACAATAATATTCAACTCCACAAAATGTGAAATCAGGAAAGGCACGTATGGTGAAATTGTGGCTACAACAAGTTGAGCTCCAAATGACATATATGTTTTGGATGAAGCAATTAAAGCACATCTACCAGCTAAAGAGGATGATATAATATTTGGTAGCAATGATGAACGACTAAGTAAGAACTTTGCCACAAAGATACAAAGTGAGTTCGAGATATCTTTACTTGGTGAGCTGACATACTTCTTAGGGCTTCAAATATCTCAGCAAGAAAGGAATATCTATATTTCAAGCCAAGTACATCAAGGAAATGCTCAAGAAACTCAAAATGAAAGATTGTAAACCCATCCTTACTCCGATGGAAACAGGTTGCAAATTGAGCATAGACGGCTCATCTAAGGATGTGGATCAGAGGTTGTATAGATCTATGATTGGTAGTCTTCTATATGTAACAGCCTCCCAGCTAGATATTATGCAAGCAGTTGGACAAGTAGAAAGCTTCCAAGCAGCACCAAAAGAATCACATATTATTGTTGTCACAAGAATTCTTCAATATCAAAAGGGAACAACAGAATATGGCTTGTGGTATCCCAAGGGTAACAATCTCATTATTCAAGCCTTTATAGATGTAGAATGGGCAGGAAGCGTTGATGATCATAAGAGTACTCATGAAGCATTTGAATACCTTCGCTATAAGCTTGTGATTCTACCAAGTTATCATTATATTTTCCTTATTCATAATATAAAGGGTGAGTGGAAGTGTATTACAGGTCCGTGTGATGGTTGTGTGTCAAGCGGAGTTACCCTTTTCCATTGATGTTAAAGGGTGAGAGAATGTTGTAGGAAGAGGTGTCATGATCACAGGTGTAGTACTTTTGTTACCATCAATGCCAATGGGGGATATTGTTTATCAGTGGTTGTCATTGATGTCAACCCAAGAATCACCAGGGGCTACCTCGATCTTGCATGGTAATTTTGACCTACCAAATTATTATATTCTGGGTCAAGAATATTTTTTATGTTTTCTAATTTTTGAGATGTTTTCGTTCATATATGGCGCGCCATGTAATTCTTCACGGTTTGAGAGAAATTCATGTTTGAAGTTTGTAGCCACAGTTAGTGGCCTAGAACCCCATGGGGTTGTGGCATGGGTCATTGAAAAGTCAATAATTAATAATTTTTAAGCTCCTAAAATCCCTCCCACATTCACTTGTTGAAGACCCTCTCAACCTAAGCATTTATATAAATTAAGATCCTCATATCCTCCTCATGCAAGTATTTCACTACTTGAAACAAGTCATCGTGGAATTTGTGCTATAAATTTTTTTCTACAAAGATTCAAAAGCTGAAATTTTTATGCAGTGAAGCTGAAATCCCGAGAAATCTCCTGTAAAAATTTCAGATCAAGTTTCAAAATACTTTCGGAGATATGATCTGTGGAAGTCAGTGTTTTTTTAGGCTCCTGAACTTCATCTCAAAGAAGTGACCTTGGGAAAATCGTCATAACTCTCTCTCTGATTATCAGATTAGAATTATGTAAAAAGTGGCAGATAGTGCACGAAATTTAGTTTTCGCTGTATCAATTTTAAAGTTGAATGAAGAAACTATGATACGTGGCAGACCATACAAGTTCGCTCTACTGAACTAATCCATAATTAGGGAATTGTGAGAGATTGGGCGTAACTCTCCCTGGAAGAATCCAAATTGGGTCAGACCTGTGGCATTGGAAAGAAGAATTAGAGGACTACAACAGGACCAAAAATCACATATCGAGGATCTAAAATAATAGAGATACACCAGATTCAATATTGAACTCCTAGAAGGAAAGAAAAAGGTAGATCATGTGTTGTCAAGGGCTGAAAAGGACCAAAATTTCTAGGGAAGCAAAGAAAAGCAAGGTGCAACAAAGGGTAGCATGACAAGAGCAATAATCAAGGTGCAGAATAACAACAATAATTTCACCACATGAAGTCTTCAAGTGGGCAGCACTACATACAGTCATTATAAAGATATCATTGTACTAAGTCATTGTAAATGCATCATTGTAAAATTTTTACAAGTGTCTATCTGCCAAGAGTTGAAGAGGCAGTGTTTGGACGTCTAGGATCATCATTAGGGGGTTGTGTCATAGTTGGGTTATGTTCTAGAGTGTCTTCTTCTTCTACATCATTATATATCATTGTAAAGTGGACCATTTTCCCTGGTACGGGATTCCATTCTTCTTTTATTCTTCTATAGGGTAGTAGGGTGGTGTTAGGCTAGTGCATGAAGTCACCAACAGGTTCAAGCCTATGAAAACTTCACGGTGGTAGGGTGGTGCTAGGGTGAGTTGTAGCTCATTGGGTGTTGGGGCATCCATTCAGTTGACTACTGAATAATCTCAAGCATTGGACCGTCCATCCAGTGGGAGCTGGAGAAGAATTATTTTCTAGATTATATGAAGTTAGAGATTTAGTTTCAACTGGAGTTGAGTATTAAAGAATTATTAGAAAATCATTCAGGTGGTTTTTGTCTCGGAGAAGGTTTCCACCTTAAAAACTGTGTGCATTTGTGTTCCTTTTGTTTATTGCTATCATTGTACAAACATTGATAATAATTGAAGATTAAATAATGCTACAAAATATTAATAATAATACTAATTGAAAGGAATATTGATTCACCCCCCCTCTCAGTATTTCCAAGAATTGGTACCAGAGCTTGGTTCCTTCAATAGGAGTTTAACAGCTAGAAGGAGGTCATGGAGCATACCAAGAATGGTGTACCTCTATTCAATGAAAATAATTATGCACTCTAGAAAGGAAGAAAGGAGGTCTATCTCTTGGTGCAAGGTTACGAAGTATGGGACACTGTTCAAAATGGATTTACATCAACCGCGGATGAACAAGGTAAGAAGAATTTGCTAAATCATGCAAAAGAAAAGAATATTATTATCAGTGGACTTATTAAATCTGCTTATCATAAGGTGTTGGGTTGTGAAACCGCCAAAAATGTATGGGACAAGCTTGAGAATATATATGCAAGTGACTCAAATGTCAAAGAAGCAAAGCTTCAAATCTATAGAGAAAAATTTGAGCAACTCAGAATGAAAGAAGATAACAACATTTCTGCATACTTTCAACACGTTGATGAAATAACCAACACTCTAGAAGGATTAGGAGAGCATGTTGACGAGAATACTATTATATGAAATATTCTTAGAACGTTACCAGGGAGATTCAACCCAAAGGTATTGGTCTTAGAATATAGTTCAAATCTGGACAAAGTCAACAAAGAGAAATTGCATGGAGTTCTCATAGCATATGAAATGAGACTTGATGAATAATAGGGTACATCGCATCTAGAAACTGTGTTCATTGCATCTAAGAAAACCAATAAGGAGAAATAACCTTCAAAGGCATAGACCTGCACCTGCAAGTGTGAAGAAAAGGAACATGATGAAGAAGGTCTTTTAGATGGATAATATGCTTACTTTACAAGAAAACTAAAAATTGGTAAGGGAAAATTCAAGGGTAAACTTCCATTGATATGTTTTGGATGTGGTGAGGTTGGGAATTTCACAAAAAAATGTCCGAACAAGAGTGATGGAAACTCAAAAGAAAAGAAAAGGATTTAATAAATTCAACATGCAAAGAAAAAAAAACATGATTCAAAATTAACTTTCTCTCTAAAGATGATAGCTCATCATCAGATGAAGACGATGACACCAAAGAAGAACCAATGGGAGAGTATTTTTTATGGCCAATCACATTAAACAAGAGGTATCAAACAATGAAGAAGAAGGGTTGACCATAGAAGAATTTTCTAAGGAGGAAATCAAGCTTATAAAAGAGCTCAAGGCTAAGAAGATCCATTCCAATAATCTTGAAGAACAAGTTCAAGGTCTCAAAATTGAAGATCAAGAACACAAATGTATTAACGAGTCACTTTAAAATAAGTTGGACGAAAGAAACCAAGAAAGGGAAGCATTAGAAGCCAAAGTAGTCTCGCTGCGTAAGGAAGTGAACAAAGGGAAAAACTATTCAAAACTATGCCAACATCTCAAGGGCATTGGAAGAACTCATCAAAAATCAACGATCTTACAATGATAGAACCAGCCTCAGTTACAAAGAAGAAGAAGCAGGACCTTCTACAACAAAATAAAATGAACCTATGAAATCTGACATGCATGTAGACTTCATTGAACAAGATTCGCAAGAACAACCTTGGAAGACAATTTCTCAACGAAGATTTCCATCCAAGTACAAACATATTTTTTATGGCTATTGTTATTCGTGTGGAAAATTTGGTCATAAAGCTATATAATGTCGCACGTACCCTAGGAACCAGTACAATTCAAGGAGATCTATAAAATATGAACCTCCCAAGGTTCAACAAAACATCAATAGATTTGAACATTTAATAAATAATATTGAATGTTACAAATGTTGAAACTTTGGACACATAAGCAAAGACTGCAGACTTGAAAATCCTCCAAATAATCTTCGAAGCCACAAAACGAACGAACATGGAAGAAGAATAAGAATGATAATTGTGCTCTTGCTCTCAAGGCTCAAAACAACAAATATGTGTTGTATGTTGATAGTGGTCACTCAATGCATATGACTGGAGATAGAAAGAAATTTTTATCTCTGAAAGAGAAGAAGGATGGAACCGTGTCCTTTGGAAATGATGGATCTTCAAATCTTATAGGATCAGGTACCGTCACTCTCGGAAGCAAATATTATCTAGCCAAGAATGTTCTACTAGTTGAAAACATGAGTCACAATCTACTCAGTGTTGGAAAAATGTGTGATAAAGGACACATAATACTATTCAATTTGACAAAATGTGAAATCAAGAAAGGCATGTATGGTGAAATTATTGATACAACAAGTCGAGATCCAAATGACATATATGTTTTAGATGAAGCAATTAAAGCATGTCTACTAGCTAAAGAGGATGATATAATATTTGGTAGCAATTACGATCGACTAAGTAAGAACTTTGCTACAAAGATGCAAAGTGAGTTTGAGATATCGTTTATAGATGCAGATTGGGTAGGAAGCATTGATGATCGTAAGAGTACTATTGAAGCATTTGAATATCTTCGCTAGAAGCTTGGGATTCTCCCAAATTATCATTAGATTTTTCTTATTCATAATATAAAGGGTGAGTGGAAGAGTGTACAAGTCCGCAGGATGGTCGTGTGTCACGGGGAGTTACCCTTTGCCATTGATGTCAAAGGGGGAGAGAATGTTGTAGGAAGAGGTGTCATGATCACATGGGTAGTAATTGTGTTGCCATCAATGCCAAAGGGGGAGATTCTTGATCAGTGGTTGTCATTCATGTCAACTCAAGAAGAACCAGGGGCTTCACAAATCTTGCATGGTAATTTTGACCTACCAAATTACTATATTCTGCATCAAGAATATTTGGGATGGTTTCTAATTTTCGAGATGTTTCTGTTGATATATGGCACGTCATATAATTCTTCACAGTTTGAGAGATTTTCATGTTAGAAGTTTGTAACCCTAGTTAGTGGGCTAAAACCCCATAGGGTTGTGGCATGGGATATTGAAAAGTCAATAATTAATCATTTTTAAGCTCCCAAAATCCCTCCCACATTCACTTGTTGAAGACCCTCTCAAACTAAGAATTTATATAAATTGTGATCCTCATATCCTCCTCATGCAAGGATTTCGCTACCTGAAACAGGTCATCGTGGAATTTGCAGTATAACATTTTTTCTACAAAGGTTCAGAAGCTTCAATTTTTATGTGGAAAATATGAAATCCTAAGGAAGTTCCTGTAAATATTTCAGATCATGGTGCACAATATTTTCGGAGATATGATTTGTGGAAGTCAATGTTGTTGCACGCTCCTGAAATTCATCTTAAAGAAGTGACCTTGGGAAAATTTTCATAACTCGCTCTCTGAGTATCGCATTGAAATTATGTAAAAATTGGAAGATAGTGCACGGAATTTAGTTCTAGCTGTATCAATTTCAGAGCCGAATGAAGAAACAATGATACGTGGCACACCTGAAAAGTTCATTCTATTGAACCAGTCCATAATTAGGGAATTGTGAGAGATTGAGCATAACTCTCTCTTGAAGAATCCAAATTGGGTCAGACTTATGGCATTGGAAAGAAGAATCATACAAATAATATAGGACCAAAAATCACATATTGGGGATCTGAAATAACAGAGATACACCAGATTCAATATTGAGTTCCTAGAAGGCAAGAAAAAACTAGATCATGTGTTGTCAAGGGCTGCAAAGGACCATACTTTCTAGGGAAGAAAAGAAAATAAAAGTGCAGAAGAGGATAGCATGATAATAGCAGCAATCAAGGTGTGGAATAGCAGCAAGAAGTTCACCACATGAAGTCTTCAAGTGGGCAGCACTACATACAGTCATTATAAAGATATCATTGTACTAAGCCATTGTATATGCATCATTGTAAAAATTGTACAAGTGTCTATCTGCCAAGAGTTGAAGAGGCAGTGTTGGGAGGTCTAGGATCATCATTAGGTGGTTGTATCATAGTTTGGGTTATGTTCTAGTGTGTCTTCTTCTTCTACATCATTCCATATCATTGTAAAGTGGACCATTTTCCCTAGTACGAGAGTCCATTCTTCTTTTATTCTTCTATAGGGTGGTAGGGTGGTGCTAGGCTGGTGCATGAAGTCACCAATAGGTTCAAGCCTGTGAAAAATTTAGGGTGGTAGGGTGGTGCTATGGTGAGTTGTAGCTCATTGGGTGTTGGGGCATCCGTTCAGTTGACTACTGAAGAATATCAAGCGTTGGAGCGTCCATCTAGTGGGAGCTGGAGAAGAATGCTTTTCTAGATTATAGGAAGTTGGAGTTTTATTTTCAATTGGAGTTGACGGGGTAGCTTTATTTTCAATTGGAGGGTCTATATTTTTATTGATACGCTAGCATAACCTCTACATGGGTTGGTTAAATCTACCAAATACACTACCCTTCAATATGCCATTGAAATGGCTAGATATCTACAAGATGACTTGCCTAGAGCAAAGGAAAAATTTCAGCAAAAGCCCACTTTTCCATCCAAGGGAAAATGTGAGAAGGCTCCTCTTTCAAAGGAGTGCCAAAACAAAGTACCTCTTAGTGATGATGTTCGAAGAGACTTAAGGAGAATGAAGCTTTGCTTCACATTCCAAGAATCATGGGCACCCAGACATAGATGTGCAGCATGGAAGGCACACTATATAGAGGTATTTTTAGATGATGAGGAGGAAAAAGAAGAGGAACTAGAAGGAGGTCACAGCACTGGGATAGTAGGAGAGGATAGTTGTTTAGCGGAGACCATAGTGTTGTTTAGCACAAGGGTGTTCCCGAGCGGGAATCCCACGTTCATCCTTGAGGGACTTCAATTGACCACTCAGGAGAAGTATATGCACTATATTCCCACATTCTAGCATCAGGCCAAGCTCCATATTTCTACTACAGCACAAGTTTTGCAGAGGATTGTGCTATGTTGGAGGGTGCAGTAGTGGAGAATTGATTTGGGTCACTTTAGAGCTTATTTTTAGTGGAGGAAGGTTTCCTTCCATTGGGAGGATAGCAAATAATGCCCTTGATCTTATTTTCAGCATTTGGCACCAGGCCACATTATTATTTACCCCTACACCACAGTTTCAGTCTTCGATTGCATTATTTTAGGGAGGAGTTTCAGTACACCATTTGGGGAGGTGGTTTTCAAGTGAAGGGATCAAACTTTCACCTGGAGAGTCTATTGGGAGGAGGATTCATTTCATGCTACATCAGATCAGCCACATCTTTCCAGCTATTTATTTGCAGTGAATCTTTAGCCCTAGGGCTTTGGTTCATATTTTGTATATTGGTGTATTTTTTGAAAACCCTCTTGGGTTATGTTTGGAGGTTTTTACAAAGCCTATATCTTTCTCTTCTATATCTCTTGAGGCATATATCAACCATTTGTATCATTTTATGCTCATATGATGTAGTTGTGCTCCTATGACTGCGCTGTAGTAGCTTTCCAACATTCTATATAGTAGCATCACCTCATTTATGAGAGCGTTTATTCATTGGAGGCTTGTTGTTTCATGTTATATGATTTGTGCCCCATTATTTGTACTATTTTGTTGCTGTTATGATTAATGAAATGGCTTCATATTGGTCTCCAATATTGATGTGATCATTAGCGGAATTTTGAGATCTAAAATGGGCCTCCTAAGAAAAATATACAACCAAAATACACTTTATAAGAACCAATAGGATTCAAGATGATGATGTCAACCATGGGGGATGATTCACCTTTTTTAAGTAAAATGGTAAAAAGATTAAAAATAATAAAATAATAAAACTACTTTTTTCAACTCGTATTTTCAACTTATCTCCCAAAGTTTTTACTCAAATTTTGAGCAGGAGTACTCGTTGGATACAAAATTTAATTCCTCATCCAAGGAGTACCCATGTTGCATAATTTTGATGGACCCTACTACATGAAAAATGAGAAACAAATGAAAAAATGTGATTGCAATCACGTTTTTCATATATTTCTCTTTTTTCGTGTAGTAGGATCCATAAAAAGTATGCAACATGATTACTCCTTGGATGAGGAATTAAATTTTTCATCCAATGAGTACTCCCGCTCGAAATTTGAATAAAAATTTTGGGAGATAAGTTGAAAATATGAGTTGAAAAAGTAGTTTTTTATTTTTTCACTCTAAAATTTGATGATGTAATCAAATATTATTTTATTATTTCCACTATTATTTTATAATTACCTTTGGAGGCCCATTTTAGACCTCAAAATTCCCATTTTTATGTCTTGTATTACTTCTTTCCCCATTTGGGAATATTACATGTATAATAATCTATAGTTATAGAATCATGAGGTTACATATTTTGGGGGGTCTTTTTCGGTATATGGGTGAACCTTTGATTGAAATATTTTACCTTCTCCTTTTCCCCATCTTGATATTTCTAAGCTCTTTTAACAACATGGCGGGAGTCTTATCGTTGACAAATTCCCCCAAAAACAATTTCTTAAACTCCCTCCAACCATGGATTGAATTAACAAGCAGACTATGATACCATGTTGTTTCTCTACCTTCTAAAGTGAAAGGAAAAATACCACAAGAAACATCATCATACCATACCTCTAGCATTCGTATATGCATATAGAAACCATCAATATGATCTTCTTCCTTATTCTTTTTGTCATGATCAAACTTATATAGAAACTTATTTAGATTTCTAGTAATTCTATGAAGGTTATCCGAAAGAGCGAGTGGCCCTTGGGACAATCAATCTAGGTCTTTATCATCCATGTCTTCATCTCCTTGTTCCTACTCATTTTTTGAATCTAATGAGCCTACTCCTTCACCATTCAAGCCTTCATTAAATTCAAAATCAGCTATTGCTTGTTCTCCATTAGAAAGAGCAAGATATTCCTCGTACTCTTCATGAATAGGTGGAAGTGGCTCTTGTTGAATGGTGTCTTCTGAAGACTCTTCTAATTCCTAAAGAGTGGAAAAAACCAAATGTTCCACCTCTGTAACCAATACACAAGTATGATTTTTTTCTTTCTTCTTGGGATGATGAGGAAGATTATGAGAAAGAGGATTAAACTGATAGCTTTCATAAAATTGGCAGGTAATAGGAGGAATTTCTCGGAGTTGTTCACAAGTAACTTCATAGGACAACTTGGGAATATCTTGAGAAGACCCTCCTACCTTGGGAACAAGAGTTGTGGTAGTACTCAAGATATTATTTCCTTGTCTAGGAGATGAATGGTTGGGATGTGATGAGTTATTAGCTATAAAAAAAATGGCTTCCCTCCTTCTAATGCTAGAATGTTGATGGTGTTGGATGCATCCAACATAGAAAATATCTCCATGACATGAGGTCCCAATTATACCTCTCACTGTTTGGTGTAGGAGTCCCATCCGAAAATATGGCTTGGTTGCAATTAACTTAGATATTTTCCTTGGCTTAAGAAATTACCATGAGAAGTATCATATATGTCTTTTGAATGATGAAGAAAGTGTGCCTTTTGGAATGTTTAATTGTAGATGTATCAAGGTTCTTTCACTAAGAGGGAAGTGAGCCTCTAAAATAAAATTGATAGTACTAATCTAGTGGAGACAAATGCACATAAAAAATGAAGAATCATTATACATCAAATGAAGTAGTTCACATAGATGCAACGATCATTAAAATCATCACAGCACATTTCCAACAAGTTGAACACCAAAGTCACTGAAATAGTTCCATTACTTTAGTACATATCAAGTCCAAAATAAATAGAAAATGTTAGAAAATTAGTCTCAAAACATCCATGATCCATGCAATAAAATTTGTTTCCTGAATGGATTCAATTATTAAGAAAATTTTCTGAGATACATAAGTATAACGAGCATCACTAGCTCCAATAGTGGAGTGTTAGAGCCACTACTTTCTCCCCAACAATAATATCTCTATCTCTCTAATTCCTTATTGGAAAAACCAAGGTTAAAAGTCTTTTTCTTGAGTAATGAGGCTTCTTTTATAGCTTTAAGGCATGACCTTTCATATCCTCATGAATCTTTAATTTCTCATATGACTTTTCAACTTCTAATGACCTTTGGTATTCTATAACTCTTTAACTTCCAAATGACTTTTGGAATTACATATGAATTTCAGAATTACATGTCTCTTGGACTTCTACACAGGGATTTTTTGTCCATACATGAGTCTTGGACTTCCACTTTTTTGTATTTACAATAATTATATAATTACATAATCATTTCCACATCATCACATGGTAAGGACATGACAAGTCACTATGAGTGATGACTTGGACTCATAGTGACTGATGACATAGACTTTCTTGATAAGTGATAATGTTGCCACTTGAATCTTTTATCTTTCATGAAAATTCCATGTTTGGGCTACTTCTATCATTAATATTTCAATGTCTTATTCTTCTTATCACATCACGTGTTCTTCATCTTGTCACATCATGTGTTCTTTGTTCTTGAATGCTTTCTTTGAATTTCATCATTACTTGAACTCTTCATGCATCCTTGTTATGTTGTTCTAGAATACTCGCAATAGAAATAACTCATGGAAAGAAATAATAAGTATAAAAAATATAATATTATAACATTTCTCATGCAAATTTTATGTTCGTGACTTAAAAATGCACCCGAGAAGAACAAGGGATACTTCTGGGCACAGGGCACACTGCCAAAGGAGGAAGGGCTGAGTGCTTTGGAGCTTCAGGATGATCTAATGCACTCAAAAGGAGAGAGGAATATTATGGGAGGGCACAAGGCACATGTCTAAAGGAAAAAGGAAGACCACTAAGGCTTCCCAAGTGTGATGTGCTCTCAAGAGATATAGGAAGCACACATAGCGCACTGCTAAATTCTGAAGGGATGATGCTATGGCCTTCCCAAGTGTGTTATGTGCTCAGGAGAAGCTAGGAGGGTGAAATGTGCAAGGATGAAGGCTAAAGGGTTTAGTATTTGGCATTCCCAAGTGTGTTATGAACTCAATAGAGTCATGGAGGGAGTAGGGCACAAATATGAAAGACTAAGGGATGATGATGTTGCTTCAATGGTGTGCCATGCACTTAACGAGGAGGGAGACTATTTTTAATGGCACAATTTGGAACAAGGAATGGGAATGATGCTTGGGAGTTTTCTATTCGCTCTAGGATGGTTTAAGGTGAACTTCTTAACAAGGAATGGGTCCCTATCAAGGCTTAAGTTTGCGCTAAGAGCTCTCCTATCCTTAGTGGGCTAAGTTATGCAACCAAAATTTGTCTACGCCTGGAAGATAAGACAAGGGGTGAACACAATGATTTTAGACATGAAATCAAATGTGAAAATACGAACTCGTCAATAAAACTTAAGTAGTCTTTAACAATGATAAATACACATCAAAACACCACTTTATAAATACTCCCCAAGTAAAATAGACAAAGTGTGTTAGCCTTCAACCAAAAGTGCTATTTTACAACAAACAAAGGTATTGTAACCATGAAGAGCACTATATATGTTCTAAAAACTGAAACTACATTTAGAAATGATCAATAACACTTAAAACATGTGGAGTGACTTGAAACGACACTTGACAACCAAAGTGACACTTTGTGCAATTGTTTAGGAAGCTCCAAAATTTGAATGTAGTGAAGTTTTGGAGGGTGTTGTAACAATGACAACAAGTTCCAAGTCATTTTCTTTAGCTATGAGGTTTTATTTATAACAAAATGAGTTGAATATTCATCTCACATTGTGATATTTAATAATTTAAGCTACCCTAATGACCCTTTGACCTCCTTTGTATTTTCATAACTAATGACTCTTCAAAATCCACAATTGGAACTTGCACTTCCACTTACATATTTATTTAAAATACAATAATACAAAAAACAAATATGAGAGAAAAATGGGTAGATCCTAATAATACCAGCATAATAAGACAAACTAGACACGTCAAACTTGAGTTTTAGGAAACTCTATCTCATCAACTTCAATTTGTAGATATTCAGTTACATAGTGATGCCAACCTTTGTAGTTTGTGATGGTATCCTCAAAATTTGTAAGAATATCGGTTTGATAGCAGACTCTAGCTTCCATTGCATCTGGTTAGAGATTTTTGTAACCAGTTTGTGTCTCCTTCATTAACATGAACATCATAGTATTGATCTTAGTAGGGACACCAATATATTTTGGCATGGTGTGTCTATTAATCTCCAAGTATTCTTTGGTAGAAATATCCTTTAGTTGGTCCAAGTATTCTGAAACCTCTTTCCTGATCACGTTTCTTCATTTTTTCTCTATAAATGACCCAATTGAAGGGATCTTATGATATTTTACAAGGGAGTCCAGACTATTGTAAAATCATGCATAAGAAGATAAGATGTTGGCTATGGAAGTGGTGAGTTGTTTATTACTTTGAATAAGCATTCTGACTTCAAATTTCTCCAACTTATCTTGTTTCCTTGTTTTCTTAACTAATTCTGGTGGTGCACCTTTGTACTTCATTCCACATTCAAGAATTGTGGTGATGGTTGCATGAATTACTTTTATAGATTTTGCATTCTCCCATTATTTAATTTTCATATCATGCAAGGGGAAAACTTCTTTATGCACGGTGATCAATGCCTCATAAAGATTCATCATAGTGTCTCTTAATGCTTGAACTTCACCATATATAACTTCCTAAAGATCCTTCAAGTACATATGTGCAAAAGACAAATTCTGAGTTTTCACTTGGATTTGTTTTATATGTTGTCTTGCAGCTTCTAAATCCTTTGCCATTTGTTTATTTTCTACCATTATATAATTTGCATTTTCCTTTGAAGCTCCTATAAAGTAAAATTAGTTGCAGCAATGGTTTGAATATTTCTCCAGGTATCCACAAAAATCACCCTTCATATATTCATGAGAGAAGGATATGTGAGTTCATTAGGTAAATTCTCCTTTATTGCTAGAAAAATTCTTCTCTGAAGCTCATTGAAATTTAGGCTAAAAATATCCATGATCGGCTATCATCTAAAGGAGAAATTTCTTCTTCACCACCTGGAGATTTCCCATCTGTAGGCGGAGGTAGGGACTGAGTGATTAATTTCTCTAAGTGATGAGATCAACATATTGATTATGCTACTCATGTTCTACCTCCATGTCATGGACAAAAATTATCTCTTCTATCTATTGAGAAACCTCTTCATCATGTTGATGTTTATTCTCTTCTTCCTGTAACTAATTATGTATTTCTTCTTCTGCTTGATTCAAAATTCCTTCTTCTTCGTACTTCCTTCTTAATTATTCTTGTATATGCCTTTCTTCCACCTTTCTTCTTGTTCTCTTTTTTCATGTTCCTCTTTCTACACTCTCTCCTCTTCATACCTCGCTTTCTATTCTCAGTGTTTATTCCTCTTTCTCTTTGTTTCCATAGTCAATTTCAAAATAGTTGGATCTTCTTGAAAAAATTTCCCATGTTCCTCTTCTAGGTTGTGAGAAATGAAACCTTCCTCTCATATTTAATACTCACTAGGTTGCACTTTTCTGGTTGTCTTGCTTCTAGAGTTGCATCCTAATCTAGAGCCTCAGGGGAAGGGCTTGCCTAGCTGACTAGTTCTGGATCCTAAAATCGTTGTAGAATTTCTCGATCTTCTCCTACTCTAGTCTAAATTAGGCTCCACATGGCATATTAAAATATAAATTGGCACAATTTTACCTAAAATTACATCTGGGATCGCACTAATCATAATATAGCATGCCAAACCTGAAGTTCTCAAACTCTTTGGCCTCATATTTTGCAGCCTTTAGGTTCATGATTTTGTAGGATCCCTCCCACAAACAAAATATGGGACATGGTGCTTTCTTTTTCCTATGAATTACTAATGATAAGCTTGTGGTAATATGATATGCGACCTCCTGCATGAAAAATTTATCTATGGAATACCTCGGTAACAAATGCGATGGTTTCTGGTAGCCAAACACCTTAAGGTAAGTTCCATCTGGTGAGGAAAACCAATCAGTAATTTTGATACTTAGTCCATCACCTCACATGATATGAAAGGGGGTTCCTCTTCAAATATCATATGGTACAATACTTTGAAGAAGTTTTCAGCCAGCTTCTTAATGACTCCACTGTAACTACACTCTGAAAGCAATTTGCAATGAATGTGAATAGGAGGTTCCTTGGGTGTCTATTTCCATTCCATGCCAGGAAAATAATGCTGAGCACATATACCATCCAACAGGTATCCATACATGTATAATTTAGCTTTCTTTCCCTTTGGTGGATTATTTGCATTGTTTATATTAATCCAAAGTTGTTGAGAAAAAATATCATACTAGTTAAAAATATTCCCCTCTGTAACAATCTGATGCAACATGTAAATCAATCATTCAAGGAAGGATTCATAATTATTTTGTCCATATATATGGCAGCATAATACAATCGGGTACCAAAACATCTTTAAGAGATTTCTACTTTTGTAAGTATTACTCGGTGTCTAGTGGAACTTAGCTGGCTCTTTTATCCAAGTCTTGATAAGATCCTTGGTGTTAAAATAGCCAACGAATGCATAAAATTCTATATCCATATATCCCTCTCGCTTAGGAAAGTGATACATAAAGTGAATATAATGGGATAAATAAGAAGAAAAATTTCTCCTGTTATCAGCCTATTATTCTCCCCCTGGATTAGTGACCCTTAGCCCTCATGACTCTAGGACTTGTTCCTGACATGAGGACCTTGTTTTGGCCAATTTTATCGTTAGCTGCAGGAAGGTAGGCTTGTTACTATGGCCAAGACACTATAGCCACTATGAGGCCTCCTTCTTCCTACAGATAGGGACCTTTTCAACCCTTCATATGCTTGAGGTGAAGGGAAAGTTCTAAAGTGTCTTGGTCCCTAGGAGATCAGTTCAATGTCTCATATATTTGAGCTGGAGAGGGCTCATTAGTTAGAATATTTTGTAACTTATCGTCATCCTGAGTGTCCACATACATCCTCCTGGGACCTCTCTTATACCTATTTATACTTGATCATTTTAGAGGCTCGAGCTGGTTTTGGAGATCCATTTTTAGAGAGTCAATATTTGAGAGAGATGAGATATTGATCTTATGCTACCATTTTTCTCCTAGAGAGAGCTGGTGAGGTCTTGGTCATATGTGTGTTTCTTTTCATTATTATTTCTTAGATACCATGGGTAAAATCTGCAGGATCGTGGAGATGAAGCATTTAAGCGAAGGTATAAGCGTTGTTTGGTTTTATATGATTAATTAATATTTATGATTCCTTCCCTTACATGATTATGTCCTCAGCAGATATTGTGATTAGTTTATATCTATTTTTACCTAACGATATTTTGAGGAAGATCACTTGTCATCCTTGAGTGTTTTTGCTTGTGTGTAGGTGTTGAGATCAAGTGCAGATGAAGGAGATCACCTGAGTGGAGTGTGAGGATTTTGCTATGAATTAAATATCCTTCCCCAACCTGTGAGGAGGAAAGGTGTCATTTCTCTTCCTCATATTTTAAAATTGGTGGGATGCTACTTGTTGGATCATACGGGATTGGGACATATTTTTGTCTCATTATTATTTTCTATTTCTATCTGGTGATCTAATCATATAATAGATCACAGAGTAACAACTCGTAATTTTTGATGCAACAGAATTGGTGCTTTCAATGAGAGCACACTCACTTTGCATCTGCCTTGCCTCTGATTTTGATCGACTCCCTCTTATTTGGTTTGCTGAGTTTTATCATATTTTTTTGACTTTTTTCGGCTATTTTAAGGGTTTATTACCTCTATATTTTGTTTTCCTTTCATCCTTTGTGCGATTTTATAGGGATTTTTTGATCTTTTTCCCTAGACACTACCTTATAGCCTTGTTCTTGCAGCTAGGGATCCTTAGTCGTTGGCTGGAAAGCCTATTCTTATGGCGAACCCTTCCCAGGAATATCTGTGCCTACGAATAAGTATTTTTTCCCTTGGAAAAGCCTTTTTCTCAGTCTGAAACATGTGTGTCTTCGTTTATACAATATGGGATTCCTTTGTGCTTGGTGGATCTAGTCCAGATTTGTTTTGTTCAGTGGTTTTGCTTTGGACTAGTTAGGTGCCTCTTTCGAGGAGTTCTTGTCCTTGATTAGACATTAAGCTTGTCGCTTCTTGCCGATATATTGAAAATGTGTTTGTTTTATTATTTTTTGTAGATGATCAGTTGTTTTATGTACCTGATATGATATGTTTCAATCATTTTATTCAAGGTCTTTTGTTACTCATTATTGTTCAATTTTATCCTTTAATTTTTATTGGGTGCCTTGGATCAAGTTTTGAGTTTTTCCTCTTAACTTAATTATCATATTTGGTTGGTTTTATTCAACACTTGTTTAAACCTTATTTAAAATTTTCCTTCAGATTTTGTGGCTTTTCCTCATTTTCGTTCCTTCTTGTTGAACGATCTCTTTGATATTTTGGTCATTTGTGTCACAAACGGTGGTGTTGTGAATAGTTGTGCAACTTTCATCTGAACAAGTTCTTTTGAGTGTGTTTTGTCATATTGTATCAACTTCATTAGATCTTGTTTAGGCCTTCTTACCTCTAGGGTTAAATTTAATCCTTTATATAACATTGGCCTTGGTTGAGTCATTGTCCTACAACCCTAGCATGATTGACATTTCCTTCTTTTTTATTTCAATTTGGCTTTCGGTTTGATTGCTTTGAGTGTGTTTGATTGGGATTATTTTACTAGTTGTTTCTCTTTTGGAGTGATTTGCATAGGCTTTCTTAGGAGTTTTTATTTGGTCTCTCTTTTCGTTTGATTTTTGGTTTGTTTTTGGATTTCAAAAATCCTTTTGATATTTTTCATTCAGGAAGATCTAGTGAAAAGTGAATCATAATAGGCATTGGTGTGTTTTGAAAAATCTTACCCTCTCATAGCTAGTATTCATCGAAGTGAAAAAGAAAATTGCATATAGTATCATTAGAGTGACTAGGTAAGAGTATTAAACACCATCTCATTTTCACGTCGCTTCCTACTTGTGTAAAAAAAAAACCATTAAAATCAACATGATAGTAAAATTAACTAGATTCATATTTTAATTTCACTGGCAGTACACCAACACTAGCTTAGGCTAGGGTCTTGGATATAGGAGTGTGAGTTAAATGATCCAAGACCACAAAATCAACTTAGTAGCTTGTGGTAGGGAGTAAAATCCATTTTCAATATTGCAAACTAGGAAGCCCTTCTCATAAGAGGGTTAAGCACGAGGTCACACTTGGGATAGGCGAGGTGACATGACTCATTTCTCTTAGATTCGTGTGGCGTGATAGAGTGTAATTTACACGCACAAAAATAGTTTTTTTATTGCTTCAGGACCACTTGGGAGGAAAATCTCAAGGGGGTTTCAGTCTTGGCTCCTTTTGGAGTTAAGTGTCTTGCCCTTGCGTGTATATTTGTCCTACGACTATCCCCCTAGGTTGTGTTATTATAGGTGGTGGCCATAGTGGCCTTTCTTTTTAGGGCTCATAAACAAGTGTAGGGTCGGGTTCATCTTCTCTGTATCTAGGACAAATATTATTCATACTCTCTCAGTCCTCTCGGTGGGTGTTCCACATATTTTGAGGGAACTTGTGCCGACGCAACTAAAAGGGTTGGGAAGCAGGTCACTAGTATAACTGTCCCACCACCAGTTTCTTTGCATTTTGCTTGGGTGTGCTATCTTTTAGGACATTTCTATTGTGCAATGTTTGGTCTAAGTCCATATTTTTTTCCTTAGGGTGTTTGTGTAAACATAATTGTACATTAATTACTATCACCCTGGTTGAATTGTTTTGTCGAAGGTGATGCCGTCTTCAAGGTTTACTTCATGAACAAAGTGAACTAATTTCTTCTATAGGGAGTGTTTGTTGGCATTCGAGACTTAGACCATAACATAGTATTGGAATCCATGCCTGGTCCCAGTGATAGTGATCTAGTCTCTATTGATAATTTAGCAGACGACTCTAACGCTCATGCCAATCCACCTTTGACTGATCCATTAGGACCTACCTTTTTGTGGCTGAACCCAGACAGTTCCACAAGAGCCTATACTCACATAATTTTTTCCACTCTTTACCCTATGGTGGAGTCTGAGAACTCATTACCTTCAGCATTAGTAGTCTCTAATGCCATGTCAGTGTTTCCACCTCTTAGTGTGGCCATTTCTACTCCTCCGTCCACGCCTTGCACTTCTTCCCGGGGAATTCCACCAGTATTGTGCATAGCTCCTACTAATTTCCTGGATTTTTCCATGCCCACAACATCTTCTATGTTGACTATGGTACCTCAATCTAGTCAGTCGGTAGGTCTAGGAATTTAGTCACCAAGCTTTACCCAACCAACCATTCATGTTCCTCAGTTAGGCACAGCTACTTCAGGAAATATGTGGGGTGGATCATTAGTTGTACCTAATCAACCTCACAACAATATAGTTTCTATTATGTCACAAGGTTGGTATATTTCTCTCTTTGGAGGGGCACCACCTACCAGTACTTTTACAGGATGGTATAGTTTACCTGGGGGAAACACCACTACCAGTACCGTCTCCCACATGGCTTATCTTCCTTATGTCAGTCCTACTATGAAGATTGGTCCTTATTTTAACCATGGGTACAACCCCATAAGAATTCATTCTCTTGGGGGTCCATTTCTCTCTGGAGGTTTCTACCCTAGGGAGAAACATCGATCTACCAGTTATGTTGGCCCACAGCATCCTTCTTTCAGGGAAAACCATTTTCTACACTAGCAAGTACATCCATCTAATCCATATATGGGGGGGGGTGGGGTGGGGGGCAAGGTTTGTCACGAGCTTCTCCTTCCTGTTACCCATTTATTCAAATCCATAATCCATTTTCATCTTCTCTCAATTTACTGGATTTGGCCCAATTAACTAATGAACCCATCCGTCATGATCCCTGGTGGCCACCCATGCCCACCAAGTTACCCTAAGATGCTCCCAAGGTTTAAAGGAAGACTGGGGAGAATCCATCCACTCACATTACCATCATTTATGGTGCTTATCTTATTCTTTGGTGGATGATTCTGTTAAACTTTATTTGTTAAAATGAACATTAACTGGGGATGCCACAAAGTGGTATATCGAATTAGATCTTAAATCTTATGGTGAATTTTCATCCCTAGTTCAAAATTTCTTGACACATTTCTATTTTCATACTCAATATGATCTCGACTCTGACCTTTTATCCAAATTTAAACAAGATGATGCCATGTTAATCTCTGATCACATTCATGAGTGGTGTCATTGCAAGAGGTTAGTGAGAACCAAGTTACTCGATGAAATGCTACATAAATTTTTTAATTGATATCTTTGACCTCATATTTCGAAGGATGTGTCTATGTTTAAATTTTTTATCGAGGAGCAAGTTATTTTAGCTTCCAAACAGTTGGATCTCATCTATTAAAAATTGGGTACGTTGTATGAACTATTGGCGATTGCCCCTAGGCCTTCTATTGACCCTCCTAAACCTATTCCTGGGCCACATGTCGATGGTGTGATTTGGTCTGTTTCTGATTCCATGAGCTAACTTTCTTCCCAAAGTGGGAAATTGATTTTTACATCTCAAGCCCCAACAAGTGTGTTTGGCTCTTCTAAATCACCCCCTCCTGAGCTTTCCACCGATGTTCTCACGGTGAAGTCTAGTCAATTGAAGAAAAACCCTCAATCTGGTGGTAATAAAAACAAGAATAACAAGAGAAAAAAAAAACAAAATAAAAATTCCTAGCTTCCTCAAACCAATCCTCAGAGTTAGGGAGGTGGCACGAGTGTGTGTCATCAAAAATTCATGTTTCCCTGTAAAATTTTTCAAGGTGATAATATTACTCATGAGTGTCCTCGAACGGATAATTTCCATAGGCTTCTTTCACCACCATCTACTCAACAACCGGTTGTTTTGATTCACTTATTCCCTGCACAACCTTAGCAACATATGGGTGCTCAAATTTCTTAACCTCCACAAGGGGGAAACACGAGGTCCTCTTCCCATCCCCCTCATATTTCATCCGAATTCATGTGCAAGGAATATATAAATGTGATTACGCAAGGAAAATCCTATGATGTTCCTAAGTCATGCTCTCCTTCTAAGGACTCACCAACTCCACCTAGTTCCACTGGACCTGTTACTTTCAATAAGCCTCTATAACTTGTCTATAAACCCCCCAAGGGTGTTCTCCATAAGACGACACACAACCCTTCTATGAGGGCTACTCAACATTATAGTATTGTTGAAGATCTTTCTCAGGATCCTTATGCCATATTTTCCTTGGAGGTCTTGAAAATTTGTCCTTAGTAATGCAAGGCCTTGTTGTCTGCCATCGATGGAGTTGATTTATCCAACTCTAGTATCATCTATTTCAATGCCAAGAAATTTTCTCCTCCTCTTGCCCATTAGATTTCTTTTGAGACCATTGTGAGGATATTTCAAAAGAATATCCATCGCACTCTAGTAGATGAGGGAACTTCCACATGTGTCACGTCGATATCATTTTTGAAAGCTCTTGTATCTATGACGCTCGTCATGTCCAACACCACTCTCCAAGCCTTTGATGGTCATAATTTCGTACCCAAGGGGGTCCTTCCAAATTTTTCCATTGAGTTAGGAGAAAAAATGGTATATTTTGATGTCGAAGTTATCGATGCCTCATTATATTAAAATCATCTCCTTGGCTGTATATGGTTTTATGACATGATGACAGTCGTCTCATCTGCTTTCCTTCTACTTTGATTTCCCCATGAAGGAAAATTTTTCACCATCGATAAGTTTGACTATTGCGTGCCATCGACCCATATTTACACCATAGAGAATTTTGTACCACTTGTGGGAGACAACCCTGGTCAATTTCTGTAGAAATTATACAAACAATATGTATACCAATGGATAATCTAAGCATGCGATATGCTAAAGAAAGATATTGAATCGTTCTACAAATTAATTGTAGAAAATAAACATGATCATATAATCACACTAAGTAAAAGAAAGAAGAAAATCAATCCACAACACAAATATTTTTCCTGGGGAAATCTTGCTACTCAAAACCCCTCTATCTTCTATTGTATATTCAACTAAGGAATCATGAAACAATTACAATGCACTCTTCTCACAAAATTCTGTTCCACTCTACTAACTGTCTCACACTGATCTAGATAAAATCGACCAACACTTAGCCAATTTCCTACCTCTACTCAGCCTGCCTTGCTTGCACAAAACCTGTAGAATTAATTCCCTATTATTTAGGAATTTCAGCCTTCCAAAACTACGTAATGATCATGGGAAATCCTATGGGTGTATTACTGCATGCGGGTAGTTTTCTAATAATATGACTGATAGTTAACATACCTTTAACCTTTGTCTCAATTGGGTCTTCATCAAAACTGACATGCATGCAACTATTAATAGTAAATCATCAGTTACTTGACAGATCACCGCATGTGAATTAAATCTGATTTAATTCACTTGACCTCTCACTACTACAACAATCAGTTACAACTAGTTAAACTGATTATAACAAAATTAATTGAGTTATCTTATTTATCATGCATTAAACTAATACACTAACTGCAACTTGGACTCTAAAACAAATAGTATCACTCTACATGCCTCACCAACCACCCTCAACTCGAATTTCATGAGCTAACTGAGTTTATCACACTCAGTTAGCTATTACAAGTGATTATGAGATAAGATTACAATTTATTATCGAATTTAATTAAGGGAAACTTAAATTAGACACACATTTCTTGTTTACTTTTCAACGCTTCCTCTCAACAAGAAAGGGATTATCAACTACCCTGATCCTGCCTATATAGTATTCAAATTTTCTCTTGGCAATTGCCTTCGCCAGAATATTTGCATCCCGATTTTCCATGGGAATGTACTGAAGTAACATAAATTGTCTCGTAACACAATCTATGAGATCGTGATACATGATGTCAATATTCTTAGATCTGTCATGGAATACTGGATTAACCGAGAGTTTTATGCAACTCTGGTTATCACAATATATCATCGCCGGATCCATCTAATGACCAAACATACCAAAAAGTATCTTCCTCATCTAGATGGCCTCATGTATGGCCTCACATGTCACCTAACTGGCTTCCATGTACTCTTCCTCGACAGAACTAAGTGCAATTGATCTCTTCTTCCTGTTGTGCCAAAAAATTGTTGTCGATCCTATGTTGAAGATCCCTCTTGATGTGATCTTCCTATCTGATGGACTACCTACCCAATCATCATTGGTGAAGCCTTGAAGCTTCACTCCCTCTATTCGTCTGTACCATAAACCATATTCTATAGTGCCCCTGATATATCTCAAGACATGTTTCCCTGCCTTCCAAAAGAGCTTGGTCGACTTAACCATGCTTGACTAAGATGGTTAACTGTGTAGAATATGTCTGGTCGTGTGTTCACCAAGTACATGAGTGAACCCACAAGCTGATTTTAAATATTAGCTGCATCCACTACTTCACCTGAAGTAGCATCCTCCTTCCTCCAGTTTTATACAATAGGAGTCTCCATGGGTTTACAGCTCTCCATGTGGAACTTCCTCAAAATCTCTTTTTTATACTTGCCTTGAGAAACAAATAGCTCCCCATCACATTGTTATATCTCCAAACCAAGGAGATAGTGGAGTCCCATGTACTTCATCTCAAAATATCTTGCAAGATCCTCTTTGCAAGAAGTTAGGAGATTCTCATCACCTATCAAAATAACATCATCAACATAAAGTACGATAATAAAAATCTTACCATCAACCAAAATCTGGTATAAGTTCACATCCGCTCCACTCTTTGTGAAGCCTAGCCTAGTGAAATAGTTGTCAATCCTAGTGTACCATGCATGAGGTGCTTTCTTCAGCCCATATAGTCCTCTCTTGAGTTTGCACACATGCGACTCACTGACAAAGGTCTCAAAACCTTTCGACTACTCAACTTACACTTCTTCCTCAATAAATACATTGATAAATGTGCCCTTCACATCCATTTGATGTATCTGCCACCCCATCGGCATTGAGAGTGCAAGGATAGATCTAATCGATGAGTACCTTGCAACCAATGCAAAAGTATCCTCATAGTCAATCCCTTCAACTTGTGAGAATCCTCCAGCTACAAATCTAGCCTTGTACTTATCCACACTCCCATATATTTCTTGCTTCACCTTATAGATCCATCTAGATCCAAAAAATTCCCATACATTGTTCCTGGCGATGGAGTCATACTCCTCAACCATGGCGTCAATCCAAGTTGTTGCACTGCTTCCTCAAAAGAGGATGGTTTTGTCACAAAACACTTTCTCATAAGAGCCATGTATCCAGTAAATCTATCTAATTATTATCTCTGTCTACGTAATGATGTAGGTGCTCCTACTTGTTCTGCCACATCAAGTCTCAATCTGTCAGCTTTTGTGGTGCACCTCCTACCATGTCTAGTGGATGGTTCTGCATGAGTGGTTTCTGTCACTCCATGATCCTAGGCATGTGGCTGCTATACATCTTGAGGTTCATCCTTTGGAACCAATATTTCCTCATCTGCATGCAAATCAAGGTCCCTCTCAAGGGACAATCACATGTCTTTCTCCTCATCAAATTTTACATCCCGTCTGACAACTGTCATCCTGTTGTTCGGAAAATACACCCGATAGTTGTGGGGAGTATCAGTGTACCCCAAAAATATCCCAATATTTGTTGTTTTTTATAGCTTCTTTCAGGAATATTCAGTCACATGGCAATAGATACATGAGCCAAAAATTTTAAAAAATGAAACATCAAGTTTCTTACCAGAAAAATCTTCCTCTGGTGCACTCATGCCAAGTATCCGATGAGGACTATGGTTATGCACAAATATCGTTGTGTTGCATGCCTCTACCCACAGATGCAACAATAGGCCCTGATCATGTAACATCGCTCGTGCCACACCCAAAAGTATTCTGTTCTTTCTTTCTGCAACCCCGTTCTATTGTGGGTTATGAGGTGCAATCAACTCTCTCTGAATTCCTTCTTTGCTATAGAAGTTCTTGAATTCATTAAATATGTACTCACCACCATTGTCTCTCCTTAGAGCCTTCACATGCTTCCTTGTATCTTTCTCAACCATTACTCTGAACTCACAAAATTTTGAGAATGTCTGATATTTATTCTACATGAATTAGATCCAACACTTTATAGAAAAATCATCAACAAAAATCACATAATACCTGTGCTTTGATGTAGAAGATGTAGAGAATGGTCCACACACATCTGATTGAACTCTCTCAAGGATTTCTCCTGATTAGTTCTCCTTCTCATGAAAAGTGGCCTTTGTATACTTCCCCATGGTACATCCATTGCATATGTATATGTGCACAAGAGCACCCTTTGGAAGCCCTATAGAAATCTGTTGCATGAACTTAAAAGTACCGTGGAGTATATGGCCCAATATCCTATGCCATAACTCACCCTCATCCCGACTCACCACTCTATCTGCTTTACCCATGAATTTTTTGCAACCATCTACATCAAGTTTGTATATATTCTTCTCATGAAACACAATCTTCTTAACGTGTCCTATGGCTTTGTGGTGAATGAATGCTTTCCCTTCACTGAAAACCACATCATATCCTCTATCCTCCAACATAGAAACTAAAACTAAATTATTTTTCAAGCCCGGTACATGCATGAAATATTTTAATAAGAAGGGTTTACCTGACTATCTCTGGAAAGTAACTGTACCAATCTTAGTAGCGTTATACCTCCCTTCATCACCCATCTCGATGTGCATCTGAAGATCCTTCTCCTCCAAGCTACTAAATATTTCTTTGTCTCCCATCATGTGGAAATATAAACCACTATCCAAGTACCACATTGATCCCATCACACTAGACACCATGCATGAAATGAGTGAGAATTCCAACTCAAATTGTGAAGCCAAATCTTCACCCGCTACATATCCTAAAGCCTTCTTTTTGTTCTTATTATTTTGTGGACAATTAGTGGCATAATGTCCATGCTCGTGACAGTGAAAACATTTCACGTTGGAATTTTCACTCTTCTTGCCTTCTTTTCCGATATCATATTTGGAATAGGATTTTTTTCCCTTCCCCTTCTTTTCCTTACCAGCCAAGGCGCAATTTTCCTCATCATCTGCCTTGGATGAGGATCCGTCCCTGGTATTTCGCATAAATTCTTCTTGTACCAAATCTGACCAAATTTTCTCCCAATCTAGTAGCTTCTCCCTCCCATTGACAAAGTCCTAATAACTATGCCAACTCTGGAAGGCCTAGAAGTGCTAGGCTGAACAAGTCATCATCCGCTATAGTAATCCTGACACTTCCAAGCTCATCTCGACATTGGATGAACTTGGTTAAGTATTTCGGAATAATGTCTCCTTTCTCCATTTTGATTTTCCTGAGCTTGTCCTTCAGTGCCAATTTTTTGTGGTCACTGCTATTCTAAAACATATATGTCAAATCCTTCCACATTTCATATGGAGATTCGAGACAATGTGATCTCAAACTCCCTCTAATAAGATCCTCCTCACCTTTTCAACCTTATTTTTCCAAGCATAAAGAAGAGCAACATCTGTTGTTGCGAGCTTGAGAATATAATTATCAATGAATTCTTTCAATTTCTTGTCCTCCAGAACTACCTCCATTATGTTTTTCCATGAAATATAATTATAACTTCCCTCGAGTTCTTATTCCAATCTTAAGCCATTGAAATCCATCTTGATCCGCCTATCACACCAAAGAATATTTTTTCAAATTTGAATGCTATTCATCACAAACTCAATTTATTCTCCACTATAGTGATTTCATGCTCTCTGATACCATGTGGAAATTATACAAACAATATGTATACCAATGGATTCAATCCAATCATGTGATATGATAAAGAAAGATATTGAATCCTTCTACAACTTAATTGTCGAAATAAAAACGATCACACAATCACACCAAGTAAAAGAAAGAAGAAAATCAATCCACAACACAGATATTTTTATTGGGGAAAGCTTGCTGCTCAAAACCCCTCTATATTCTATTTTATATTCAACCAAAGAATCATGAAACAATTACAATGAACTCTTCTCACAAGATTTTGTTGCACTTTGTTAATTGTCTCACACTGATCCAAACAAAATCAACCAAAACTTAGCCAATTTCCTGCCTCTTCTCAACCTTCCTTACTTGCGCAATTCATGTAGAATTAATTCCACATTATTTAGAAATTTCAGCCTTCCAAAAATGCGCAATGATCATGGGAAATTCAATGGGTGTATTACTACATGCGGGAAGTTTTCTAATAATACAACTAATAGTTAACATCCCTTTAACCTCTGTCTCAACTGGATCTTTATTAGAACTGACATGCATGAAGCTATTAATAATAAATCATCATATACTTGACAGATAAATACATGTGAATTAAATCTGATTTAATTCACTTGACCTCTCACTAGTGCAACAATTGGTTACAACTAGTCAAACTTATTTTAACACAATTAATTGAGTTAATTGATTTCTCATGCATTAAAGTAATACATTAACTGCAACTTGGACTCTAAAAAAAATAGAATCAATGTACATGCCTCACCGACCACCATAAACTCAAATTTTATGAGCTAAATGAGTTTATCACACTCAGTTAACAATTACAAGTGATTATGAGATAAGATTACAATTTATTGTCCAATTTAATTAAGGGAAAATTAAACTAGACACACATTTTTTGTTGAATTTTCAACAATTTTCAGAGTGTTGGCGCTGGAATTTTTAAAATTTATACTCTTATGGGGGTTTTCCTCAACTCACTTCGCCCAACACTCCTTCATCTCCTAGAATTTCCTGCTACCATATGATCCCTTCATGCGCTTGTGGACCCCAGATTCTTGATGACCCTTGGGTGGTGCCTGCTGAATCTGAGATCGATCAATATGGCGTGTCCATGCCCTTAAGTCTAGCAGAGGTTTCTTATCGGGCTATCCATCCATATTCCTTATTCGTTGAGTGTCGTGATGTCATCTCGGTACCACCTATCGATTTGTTTTTTCCTTCCTGGGCTATTGACCACCCTTCCTCTTGTGACTTTATTGACTTCTCGTTACCACACGATGAAGCTATTTGAGAAGTCATGTATATTTATAGTCGTCCTTGGAGAATTCTTCATCATCATGCTTTGTTTCTCGCCAGTGTTGGGGATTTGGATGTCTCACCAAATCCTACCTTCGTTTGGCAATTCCAGTCCTACCCCACACTTTCAGTGGATTTTTCCATTTCTTCGAAAGGGAACTTAGCCAAAAAATATTCTACAATTCTGATCAATACTTCCACGAAACTAGGTTTTGTGGAAAACATCTTTAGTGGGGCCGATTTCACTCCCTCATATATTTCCACTTATACCACCATTTTCAAATAATTATGCTACGATTTTGCATGATCTTACAAGGAAATTCCTGGCATCGATCCACAGATCATCCAACATGAAATCAAGCCATATCTGGAAGCTAAGAATGTTCGAAAAAATCTCTGACCAATTAACCTTCCTTAAGAATCAGTTGTTAAAGACAAAGTTCAAAACGTTCTTGATGTTGGTTTTAAATATCCCATACCTTTGATGGAATGGGGTTCTAATCTTGTTCCAGTTGATAAAAAACAAGGGACTATTGGATTCTGCGTTGATTACCATGACCTGAATTTGGCCTACCCTAAGGATAATTATCCTACCCCATTTATCAAACAAATTCGTGATTCCTATGTCGGTAACGTTAAATTTTACTTCATGGATGGATTCTTCGGCTATAATAATATTGAAATTAAATAGGAAGATCAACAAAAGACTACTTTTATCTGTCCGTGGGGTGTGTTTTCGTATCGTAAACTTCCCTTTGGTCTTAAAAATGTTGGTGCCACTTTCCAACAGGCCATGTCTTATGCATTTCACAATATAAAAAACATTGTTGAAGTGTTGACTTAATGGGGCCTACACCTAGGTTCAAATATGGTTGCATGAGCCAACAAAACCTACTATTATTGTCCCTTTTGGCAATGATCTACTGTTCAGACTGAAGTCTCACCTGAGGCAATATGGGGGGATGCTAGAACCAGGTTTCTCCATCCAAAGGGACAATAGAGTGTGGCTTATGGATTATATTCCATTCAATATTCGACAGAGCTTTGCAGAACAAATCTACTAATTATACAGTCGCAGTTCAACACTTATATTGAACTAACTTACAGATTGTGTGATCTAACTTTAACAAGCATAAATAACCATAACCAAGACTTCACAACATAAATTTCAAGTAAAATAAACACATCTTTCTTCAAGAGTCTTTCATTAGTACTCGGATCTTTTAAATACAATCAGTTCTGCCTTGTGCACTCATCTACAGACTTCCTAAGGTCTTTGTGCACTCCACTGTAGGATCCTTTTCTCTAACCCAAACTATAGAACATAGACTTAAAATAATCTTATATTCAATTGCATTCTCTCATCAATTATGACATTGACAAATTATCAAGACTATCCTAGACTCCTTATATAGTCCTTACATTTACAATACCATGGTCTGAAAACCATGGGAAGAGCTCAACGTATAAAAAATATTCTCATTCTTTTACAAAATAAGGGGATTTGACCCACCCTTGAGCCCTTAATGCTTGAACTTAACTCCATGATCCACTCCTTGATTTGTGGATTCATCCTAAAAATCTTTCACTGAGGGGTACTCTGTCCAGAATGCCCCCAACACAAAATTGTGACTCATCCCGAGTCACTCTAATGGTGCACCCTAGATATTTTCTTTGATACCACTCAAGGAATCCTTCAGAGGTAGAACTGATTTGGCGCACTGTTGTTATACTTCTCGGACTTTTCTTAGAAACGTCTCAGTAGTTGGTCCTGTAATTTTGGCTGTAATATCTTTCTATGTATGGCACCATCCCTTCAGCTATTTATCAAAATATTGTGACAAATAATAGGCTTTGGATTCCCATGGCTGCATCCTTCTTGTGATAAGTTTTTCTTTTCTACGCAACTCATCAATCCGTCCACACAAAAATTTACATTATCGGAGATAGGTATACCACTGTATCAGTGCTAAATTCATTGTTGTGACCTTAATTTGGTCCATCTGTTCTAACTTCTTGCCAATTTCCTTCTCGATCATTTGCACATGGGGGTCCTCTTGCACTGAGGTCCAGACATCCAAAACATTGTTGGGGAAATTATATGTGTTATAATTTCTAACATTAAATTATCAATTCGTTGTCATAAGACTTAGAGGCACAAGCACAGGTAACATAAGATTAGAGCATCTAAACTAAACTAGAGTAAGAAATCAAATTACTGTGTAAGTATGGAATCACAACTAAAGAAAAGAGGTTTATCAAACTTAATCCAAACCTTAATAACTACTCTATTTGGATCATAACTTGACTAATTCAAATATTAAAGCAAACAAACAACTAATCTTCAAGCTGCTCAAAAATTAAAATACCATAACCTAAGACATACTTTATCATAACTTAGGAATTCTAATTCAATATATAAAATTTAATTGAATTAAAATCTACAACTCAAAAAAAAAAAAATTATTGCTCAAATCAAAGATAAGATCTATTTAAAATCAATTGAAACTAATTAAAAAGGCCACTAATGATGTCAAGCTAAACAATTCAAACAAAATTGTAACTAGTCTAATTCCCAGGATGACACAAATCAATAAGAGTTTGAAACTCATCTCTTAATCCTATCTAGTTTACACCTTCAATTCTACAAATCTTGAAAAAAAAATGCAACTTCAATTAATTCTTCTTTTCTACTCTACTTAACATACTCAAATTAAAAAATACTTCAAAGAGGGAAAACGAGCTTGTATTTTCTAATAAAAAACTATTCTAATTAAACTCAAACAACTTTATTCTAAGTAGAGAGCCTTCTATAAAACAAAAGAGGGATATCATCTGATCTATTCAAATTATGATAAAACCACAACTCAAATAAATCTCATGAAAGGAATTGAAATTAATATGCTATGAATCCTACACAATTCTTAAACTATTAATTAACCGATCATTAAATATGCAATATGTAATTCAAACTAAAAGACATCAATCACAAAACAAATTTGGAAACACTTCTTTCAAATTTATAAATGAAATGCATAACCTCACACCAACTATACTCAATATGAAATATTAAATCTAATGCTCAGAAAACTCATTGCAAAATGTTAAATTTGATTTTGTACTTAACATAGAAAACTCATAGTAATGTGCACGATGTTTCCATCATAATTCAATCCTTTGCTCAATGTATTAGATCTGCAATCAAAGGAATGTGAAACTTGAACATTCATATATGAACATGACATTCTCATATTTTTGAAATAAACAAATCATAACGCATAAGAAATCTGTGCGCATCCTTGAATTAAAAATGCCTTTTAATTACTTCTATGTTATGCAATTGCGTTAAGAAAACCAGTGACATGTTAAGAATCAAAAACATTTATTGATATCTATCATTGAGATGCGAAATATATCACTTGCAATTCAGATTTATAAAACAGAGCGCAAGTTTTTTTTTTTTTTTTTTTAACTGTAACGGTTATGTTTTTATTAAGTAAGAAAAGTTGTGGGTCTTTGCCGAGGCAGCCCCTTTTACAAAGCAGAGATCTATCTACTGCATATAACTGTCAATAAGGACATTCAAGGCATCTGTACGGAGCTTATGTTGTTTACAATGATCTGCCCTTTCATAAGCGAGCTGCCTTTGTTTGCCATCTCATCTGCTTCATTATTTGACGTTCTCAGAATGTGATGAAGTTTACACTTGTCAAAGTCTCGGAGGACTCTCTTCAATCTGTCCAGAATTTTGTTGAGGCTGGCATTGCTGAATGGCGTTTCCATGTATATATGTTTTATTATCAATTCTGAATCACCGAAGACTTGGAGCACTTTGATTCCCTTATCTCTTGCCATAAGACAAGCTTTAAGGAGCCCTAGGATCTCTGCATGATTGTTGGATTTCTTGCCAAGTCCCCAGCAGAACCAATCTTTGGAATACCCACCAGGAGAGTAAATAACTCCACCCGCACCAGCAGCACCCGGATTCCCCTTGGACGCCCCGTCGAAAAAGATAGTGGAAATGTTTTGGGACCTCCACCAATTTTGAAAAAAAACATCCTCGTCTCTTATGCGCCATTCAGGATTGTCACCTTGCGGGGGTTGTAGGTACTTGCGAGGATGGGGCACAAGCATACCAAGCCAGCGCTTTTCATCGGGCAGTAGCAAATGATCTTCTTTAAAATACTGAATTTGAGCCGCTTCTAGGAGAAAGGATTTAGCTTTTGCAGCGACTTGCAGAGGGGTATAAAGCAGCTCTGTAAAAATCTTCTGATTGCGGGCCAACCAGATCTGCCAGCATACATATTTTGGGAGCGCTATCCAGATTCTATGCCAGAAAGATTTGGAAGGGATTCGATGGGGATAGTGTTGACTCCAAGAGGCAAAGAGGTCTGCTACAGAGTTCTGCAGGGGGGCTGGAATCTGCAAGTCCTGAAGCGTGAGAACCCAAACCTCTTCAGCAAATCTGCACTCCATGAAAAGGTGCTGCGCTGTTTCGGAATTGTTACAGCATAACACACATCTGTGAGGCCCAGCTATTTTCCTTTTTTGCAGATTATCCCCCGTAAGCTGCTTGTTATGAACCAAGGTCCAGAAGAAGAAGTTTACTTTTGGAAGGGAGAGCGGCTCCCACACATTCTTCCAAAACTCCTTAGTTTGACTACAATTCCTTATGTCCTGTAAAGCATTATACCCAGCTGCGGTGGTATAGACTCCAGACTGTCCCCATCCCCAGCTATCTTTTTTAGATCTGCAAACAGGTGCAGCATCATCCAACAGATCGACAAGCAGTGCTTGTTGATGGGAAAACCGTGCTGGCACTCTGTGGAAATCCCATCCGTTCCAATCTCCACGATGATCCCAGGTCGAGATATCATACAGTCTGTTTACACCTGCGCGCTCCAGCCAATTCCTGAGGTCTGCAATGTCTTCCATCTGAGCAAGTGGCTCACTTCCCATTATACTGTCATTCCATAGATGCGTACGCTTGCCGTTCCCTGGAATCCTGTAGATTAATTTTTTGAAAAAATTGATGCTTTTACAACATAACTTCCAGACCAGCGTGCTATTGGGTGCACTAGCTGTCTGCAGGTTGGAGAGCGCACTAGTGGGACCGTACTTTGAGCGCAGGGTAACACTGATTGGATGAGAGGGTTCGTTGAACATCTTCCACAAAATCTTTCCTCCCAAAGCAAGATTGACAAGCATGGGTTCTCTAATTTGGTCAAGGTTGGGCCTTAGTTTAAGTACAAAACAGAAATAACAATTTAGAAACATAAGTAATTATACTGCTAAATAATTAATCAAACACACATCTAAGATCTATGTTGGTTGCAAAACTTGTTTCTAGGTGTGGTGGGCCCTTGCCACTCCTGGAGAAAGTTATATTAACTCAATGATATTTAGAAATAAAACACCATAATACTTACAAAGATTAATGCCAAATAAAAATGATGTATTAACAGTTCAGAATATAAATGGCATATACATCATCATTGTTGCTCATATTAAAGTAGCTACCTATTACATACAATTGCTACCCTCTGCTCATTTTCTCTCCTCTCTCCAATAAATGACAATATAGGCCATGCCTAAGCCATTTATATGATTTACAAAGCGAATAATTCATTTTCCTTAATTCTGGAAAATTGCATATTTTTTACAAATTGACCTCAAATATATTGGCATATCTCCCTAACCATGGAAAATTTTGGAAAACATTTTGGAGGGAACATAATTTGTTATATTTGTAGCAACAAAATCTCTTTTATTTGTCTCATTCACTTCCATCTCCTCGGAAAACATGCCCGAAGTTGGTTGTTTGAATCTTTTTGCAAGATTTTAGAATTATGGAAAAACAATGTTTTTCTTATGAAACTGCCTTAAAGATCTGCATGTAACTTTCGAACCAAAGATATTCTTGAGAAACGGTTTCAATTATAAATAATTTTTTATATTCGTAAAAATCTTGTTTTCTCTGATTTTCCAGATTCACCTCCAGTTGCACGCAAATCGAGGCCAAATTTGGCAGTTTGAAAACTGTGCAGATTTTTAGCAGAGTTGTTGATTTTATTCTAAAGACCCACATGTGCAACCTGGGTGCAATCCAACTCATGGGAAGGTGTTAGAACATCATTTTGGATAATAACCTTCCTCGGTTTTCCCCGGAAGCGTGCCGAGATGTCGAAGCTCCAAATTTAATATTTCTGCACTCTACTTGCAACAATTAGTTTAATTGACTTGTGGAGAATTTCAGCAATGGAATCATGGGACAAATGAACTTAGAAAAACCTTTCATTATTAAATCATGGTAAAATCATCCTTAAGACATTAAACACACAATAAAACTATGATATTTAACCATGAGATGAAAAGGATGGTTTTAGGCATGAGTTACGGAAAATGGATATGAATATGGTAGAAAGTGCAGGAATATGTTTTATAAATGGTAATGTTATATGGTGA
Source organism: Pinus albicaulis (assembly GCA_034641835.2). NCBI lineage: Eukaryota > Viridiplantae > Streptophyta > Pinopsida > Pinales > Pinaceae > Pinus > Pinus albicaulis. The sequence goes on from JAXQQM020058184.1 coordinate 68,137, forward strand.
AATGAGGGCATTTCTGAGCCCCAAAACCCCCCCATGCCTGTGATTTTTCATGTCCTCATGCAAACAAATACCTTTCTCATTTATAGATTTTATGACATCATAACTTTGGACAGGGTTGGTTCTTATGGAGTAACACTACGTGAAGATTTGGAGGTGCTGGTTCTTGTGGAGCAGCACTATTAATATTTGGTTGCCATATACTGGAGATAAATCTAATTGAGGACAAACACTAAGTGGATAAGGAAGAGATGAGGGATGTTGTGAATCATGAAGTGATAATGGGAATGGTGGATACAAGTGCTTTCATACTCTAAGACCAAGGTTTATATGTGGTTCTTCTTGTTTTGGGCAGAAATGACTTCATATTTTGATGTCGACTTTGTCACAACATATAAAATTTAATCATGTGATAATACTGCAGACTTGTGATACAAATGGTACAATTCCACTATGGTAACAAATCTGTAGGAACAAAGTTCACTCCTTGAAATGCCAACAAAAGAATGAAAATAACATTCCCATATGTTATGAATTCTTATGATGTAGGAAGAGAAGGAATTATGGTTGCTGATTTGTATTAGTGGACCACTATGATCTACATTTCATTCATATGGCCTTATTAGAGCACTTATGCATTTTATTATGAAAATGGAGTGCAAATGGAGGTGGACAATAGTGGTGACGAAAGATAGAATATATGAAGTGGAAAGTGGTTAATAATCATGTTTCCTTGCATTATTAATGAGATAAAGAATATTAAACCAATTTACCTCAGGTTTACCTTTACTTTTATGTGTTGGTGCTACAAGATGCTGTGAAAGATGAAGTGGAGGATGTACTAGAACTGATGTGTATTGATATGGATTTGAGAGGAAGTGCTAGAACTGTAATGGATGTTGATTTGAATCTGTTGAAGGATGAAATGAAGGTTGAAAAAGATGATGAAGGTCCCCATATACCCCATGCATGAGTATTTTTATCTCCCCAAACAACTGAGGAAAGGTGATTGCCGCTGCAAATGACAATGGAAATACTTATACAAAAATCTAAACCGATGCAAATCTGTGTTGAGATCACAAAGCCATATAGCGTTCAACTGATACACACCCATGTGAAATATTTCATATGTGAATAAATGGTGTCGATTTCTAACATAAGAAAGAACCATTGGATTACCGACCATTAAGGAGGGTCATTAACCAATGCGATATATCCCACGTTTGATGTCAATGGGAATCAAGGCACTAGGTACATTATACTAGCCATTAATGGATTCGTCGAAGTCGAATGGACTGCAGAATTAATCCACCAAGAAACATTGATGTATTTCCTTAGTAGATGACAAGGATACCTGCCATTAAGGCATGCAGGCTTTTAGGTACCTTATCTAACCCTAACCTTGGTCCTAGATAATGTGTTGATGTCGATGGGACAAGGTTTGATCGCAAGTGGGCCTTAAGGAATCCCACATAAACCAACTCGAGTACAAACATAATGACTTGAAAGATACATGATTTGAAGAAATCATACAAATTTACAAACTTTATTGGGAACCTTTCCCACTAGTTACTTGGTTTTCAAGAAAATTCCCTGTTGAGTTGCGCCATACAAGATGGTTTTAACAAAAGGACTTATTTTTCTCTTTACTATTTTCATTCATTTATTTATTACAATACCAAATTTCCTACTATATTGAAGAAAATACGTCCTCCTTCAAGTGAAAGAAAAATTCTAATAAAGCCATGTACGGATCAGGTATAAAGATGTATTCATGCCCAGATTTAACATATACACTTTAGAAGGTACATGAGCATGAAAAGTTAGTAGTTTTGAAAGATGTGATACAAAGAGTATTTGAAGATGAGAGTGGTAATTTTACTGGATTGTTATATGGAACCAATTCTTGATCTAATCCTGGTGGTATTGGCTCATTTCTTCTTTTGGACCACTCAGAAAGTCCTCCTCGGTCGTGCTAGGAAAACTTGGATAATTGGTCTCTGGAATGCATGCAAGGCTTGTTATTGGGCATGGTGAGAGTTCCTCGATCTCAGGTTCAATAGGATGATCCTCATCAGATTTGGTACATAATTCATCAAACTCCTTGGTAGATAGGAAAGAGGAATCAAGGGATACTTCCAAATCCTTTTCTAGTTTTGGAGAGAGATAATTTCCTGAATGCGGTTAGGATGAACTCTTCTTGAGAGGCATATATCCCTGCTACTGCTAGGATTTGAGAAAGTTATTTGAGGGACATTCTTCACGCTCTCAATAATTCTTAAATCTCTCCTACTAGTTGACGATCCTTGTCTCACAACATGGATTAGTACCTAGGGGTTCCTACAACACCCCGAAAATGTTTTGTCTTTAAAGGGCTTGAAATTTTAATCTAAATGAATTCAAAATAATTTCAATAAAACTCACCGAACTTAATTACTTGGACAACCAAAATTTGGTGCAACCCCACCATAGTGGATGCATGGCTCTTCACTTACGTTTACCGTACATTCTCTATCCTTTGATTGTCTTGCAACTAAGATTACACAATTTTTTTTTTGAAAGAAGCTAGGCTCTAATCCCTTTATCACCTCCCCAGAAACATCGCCTAAAATGTCAAGGAAATTATATGTGTTATAATTTCCAACATTAAATTATCAATCCGAGCTTGTAAGACTTAAAGGCACAAGCGCAGGTAACACAGGATCATAGCATAGAACCTAAACTAGAGTAAGAAATAAAATTATTGTCTATGTATGGAATCAAAACTAAAGCAAAGAGGCTTATCAAACTAAATCCAAACCTTAAAGACTACTCTATTTGGATCATAACCTGAATAATTCAAATAGTAAAGCAAATAAACAACTAATGTTCAAGCCGTTGAAAAATTAAAATATTATAACCTAAGACGTACTTTATCATAACTTAGGCATTCTGATTCGGTACTTAAAAATAAATTGAATTGAAATCTACCACTCAAAAAAATATTTTTATTGCTCAAATCAATGATAATATCTATTTAAAATCAATTGAAACTAATTAAAAAGGCCACTAAATATGTCAAGCTAAACAATTCAAACACAATTGTAACTAGTCTAATTCTCGGGATCACACAAATCAATAAGCATTTGAAACTTATCTCTTAATCCTATATAGTTTACACCTTCAATTATACAAAGCTTGAAAACCAAAAGGAAACTTCAATTAATTCTTCTATTCAACTCTACTTAAGATACTCAAATTCAAAAATACTTCAAAAAGAGAAAACAAACTTTTATTTTCTAATAAAAAACTATTCTAATTAAACTTAGACAACTTTATTCTAAGTAGAGAGCCTTCTATAAAACAAAAAAGATATATCCTATGATCTATTCAAATGATGATCAAACCACAACTCAAATAAATCTCATGTAAGGTATTGAAATGACTATGCTATGAATACTACACAATTCTTAAACTATTAATTAACCGATCATTAAATATGCAATATGTAATACAAACTTAAAGACACAAGTCACAAAAAAAAGCTAGAAACACTCTGCTCAAATTTATAAATCAAATGCATAACCTCACACCAACTATACTCAATATGAAATATTAAATCTAATGCTCAGAAAACTCATTGCAAAATGTTAAATCTAATTTTGTGCTTAACACAGAAAACTCATAGTAATGCTCACGATTTTTCCATCATAATTTAATCCTTCCCTCAATGTATTAGATCTGCAATAAAAAGAATGTGAAACTCGAACATTTATATACGAACATGACACTATCAAATTTCTGAAATAAACAAAGCATAAATCATAACCAATCCTTGTGCATCCTTGAATTAAAAGTGCCTTTTAATTACTTCTCTGTTGTAATAATGTTGTTTCCAGATCCATCGCATTGGGTAGATTTTATCTTCAATGACATTTCAAACCAGTTACTGAAGTTAATTATCAAGATAAGAATGAATGAGAGACGTTGATCTCAAGAATGGCAAGTGAATAGTTGATGGTTTAGTGAAAATATTTATGAGCCGGCGAAAATTAGAGTTTAAATTTAATGATTTCTGTTAAGAATTAATTATTTATAAATAAGTATTAATTTCAATTTACAAATCTTCTTCTGTTATGATGTTTGTTTGTTTGAATTATGATGTTTTTTTTATTATGTCTTTATTAAATTTAAATCTTATTTATTATATAATTGATTTATGTTATGATGGTGTTTTAAATTTTTATAAATTTGTATTTATTAAATTGAAATCCTATTTATTATATAGTTGTTATGATGGTGTTTTAAATTATTATAAATTTGTTTCAGAAACTTTGTTTTAGAAACTTTGTTTACTTATGTTATTTAATAATGAAGTTTATGTGAGAAATTAGTTAAAGAGATGTTTATGTTATATTTAATTTGAATTATAGGAATGAATTTTATGTGAAATATTTAATAGTGTTTTTTATTAAGAATTTGTTATTAATAGTAAATTTAATAGGTTTAAATTTTAATCTAAATTTCTAGTTTAATTTTTGGTTTAATTATTGATTTAATCTATAGTAAAATGTAAGTAATTATTTAAAGAAAATTAAGATGATGATTCTAAGGGTAGAGGTTAAAAGAAGGGGATAAGTTTTAGGGGAGGGTTAAGAAAAGTATTATGAGTCTAGTAAAAGTACCTCTCTCATCTTTAAATACCCCCCTCTCTAAAAAAATATAATTTCTCTATTAACATCCTAACTTTAATAATTAACCTTGTTCATTCTAATCCTGAAAATCCTTATTCATGACCCTTTCCTTAACCCTCTCCTAAATCTTATCCCTTCCTTCTTAAGATCTACCATTAGAATCATCATCCTACATTTCTTTAAATAATTACTTACATTTTATTATAGATTAAATTAATAATTAAACCAAAACTTTAAATTTATAAAATTTAAACGTATTAAATTTACTATTAATAACAAATTCTTAATAAAAAACACTATTAAATATTTCACATAAAATTCATTACTATAATACAAATTAAATATAACATAAACATCTCATTAACTCATTTCTCACATAAACATAATTATTAAATAACATAAGTAAACAAAGTTTCTAATACAAAGTTATAATAATTTAAAACACCATCATAACAAGTATATAATAAATAAGATTTCAATTTAATAAATACAAAGTTATACAAATTTAAAACACCATAATAACATAAATCAACTATATAATAAATAAGAATTAAATTTAATAAAGACATAATAAAAACAACATCATAATTCAAACAAACAAACATAACAGAGGAAGATTTGTAAATTAAAATTAATACTTATTTATAAATAATTAATTCTTAAAATAAATCATTAAATTTAAAATCTAATTTTTGTCGGCTCATAAATATTTTCACTAAATTTTTAACTATTTATTTACCATACTCTTATCTTGATAATGAACTTCGGTAGTTGGTTCGAAATATCGATGAAGATAAAATCTACCCAATGCGATGGATCTAGAAACACCATTATTACAAAATAGAGATCGCAGAAGTCTAAAATAAAAAATACTTCTATGTTATGCAATTGTGTTAAGAAAACCAGTAACATGTTAAGAATTAAAAAAAATTGTTGATCTCTATCATCGAGAAGTGAAATATATCACTCGCAATTCAGATTTATAATACAGAGTGCAAGTTTAAGTACAAAACATAAATAATAATTTAGAAATCTAAGTAATTACACTTTTAAATGATAAATTAAATGTAGTACTAAGATCTACTCTAGTTTGCAAGAATTTTTTCCACTCGTAGAGCAAGTCTAATTAACTCAATGCTATTTAGAAGTAAAACACTATAATACTTATAGAGATTAATGCCAAATAAAAAAGATGTATTAATGGTTCAGAATATAAATGGTGTATACATCATCATTGTTGCTCCTATTGTTGTAGCTACCTATTACATAAAATTTCTACCTTTTTCTTCTTTTCTCTTTCTCTCCAAGAACTGACAATACAGGCCATGGCTAAGCCATTTATATGATTTACAAATCGAATCAATCATTTTCCTTAATTCTAGAAAATTGCACATTTTTAACAAATTGGCCTCAAAGATATTGACATATCTTCCTAACCATGGAAAATTTTGGAAAAAAATTTGGAGGGAACCTAATTTGTTATATTTTCAACAAAACTCTCTTGTATTTCTCTCATTCGATTGCATATCCTCGGAAAGCATGCCCGAAGTTGGTTGTTTGACTCTTTTTGCAAGATTGTAGAATTCTAGAAAAACAATGTTTTTTTATGCAACTGCGTTAAATAATCGCGGGTAAATTTTGAACAAAAGAGAATCTTTAAAAATGGTTTTGGTTATAGACAATGTGTTATATTGGTAAAACACCCATTTTATCATTTTCTCCATATTCACCTCCAGTTGCACAAAAATCGAGGTCAAACTTGGCAGTTTGAAATTGTGCATATTTTTAGTAGAGTTGTTGATTTTCTTCTAGAGACCCACATTTGCAAATTGCGTGCCATCCAAATCATGGAAATATTTTAGAAAATTATTTTGGACAATAACCTTCCTAGGTTTTCCCCATAAGCATGTCGAGATGTTGATGCTCCAAATTGGATATTTCCGTACTCTACTTTCAACAACTAGTTTAATTGACTTGTGGAGAATTTTAGCAATGGAACACTGAGAAAAATGAACTTAGAAAAACCGTCATTATTAAATCATGGTAAAATCATCCTTAAGACATTAAAAACACAATAAAACTATGATATTTAACCATGAGATGAAAATGATGGTTTTAGGCACGAGTTACGGAAAATGGATATGAATATGGTAAAAAGTACATGAATATGCTTTATAAATGGTAATGTTATATGGTGAAAATGAGGAAATTTTTGAGGCCCAACAAACGTATTCAAAAAATTCAAGGAATTCCTCTACTGTTGAGTCAATCTTATCATGGGAAGCCTTGATCTTGGAAGTGTGCTGCTCCCAAACCTCTAGTGGAGTGGAGGGCTACAATTTCATTTGTAGCTCTACTATCTTCAATTGTGTTTCGAGTCGTACCATATTCACTTCAACCTTAGAATCATATTTACTACCATGGCGAGTTGTGCCACTTTTTCCTCTGGGGTGGATGCAGTCTGAATCATGATCTGAGGTAGGTCACTGCAAGCCTTGGAGATGATTTCCTCATAATTTTGTCGTTGTGGAGTCACTACATCACACTCTTGCACAACCAGTTGTTTTTCCTTGAAAATACTCAATCTTTCTTGCTTAAAATCATGTATAACCAAGACGACACACTTCTCTCTGATCTAAAATTCGTCAATCACGCCCAGGTGCAACTCATGTAATGTTGATAGAGGAAACACAACAAGCTTAAGCCTTGTGTTCTGCCAATGAACTGCTTCTTTAGCTACTTTACAGTGTCAAAAAATAATGTGCCCACAGGGATTGTCACCGTGTGGATATCAGCTTTCATTTCCATTTCCTGCATTTCCATGCTTGCAAATGTTGGGGCCCTGTTCACTTGAGCCGCGCTCACTTGAATCCTGCTCGCTTGACTCATGCTTGCTTGTATTGTGCTCATCTTCACCTACAAATGTTTTAGGCCCTTATAAACCTCCTGTAATACCTTCTGGTACTGGTCTTCAATGTTATCCCATAGATGTTTAGCGACGTTGTTAATAGTATCTCCTATCTCATCGAGGTCCCCCTCTATGAGGACCATTTCTTCCTGGCTATCGATCCGACTAGACTTCATTTTCTTCCACGCGCCACCGCTATGTGGTTGTTATATCTTAGTAATCAAAGGGGAGGGGGGATCGGATGGATCTGTAACTATATTATTTCCGCTAGTATCATCCCCTCCTGTTTTTAGAACCTCTTTCTCTGGCTCAACCTCTGGTTCGGTCTCTGTATCAGTCATGAATGTGACTATATTTGGTGGCTTCCCAGTGTTCTTATTTTATGTCTGTGTAGTAGTCTTAGTGGCACTCCTCCCTTCCTACACCATCTCCAAGTACTCAGTGAGCAGACTTAGCCAAAAACACAAGAAGTTTCTTACTATGGCTAAAACATCTTCCTCTTTTACGAGGTACTGCAACTCATACCAGACCCCAACAAGGTCCTTCTTCTCTCAGATATGCACATGGTGGAAATCCACTTTGAAGTCCGTGACCTACTAATATTCTATCAAAATACTTGGTGATAACTAAGGCTTTTGGTTAATTACCATGCGCAAAATCATCTTGACCCTAAGGCAAAATATTTTTTTCCCCATGACCCGGGTTGGCTCTTTTGAATGCCACAATGAGGTATACCTTGAAGCCTCACAAAGATCCAGGTCTGTAGAGGAGAAATGCAACTCCTCGGGCTCCTTCTAGGCCATCAACTTGATCAATAGAAGGAGCCACACATTGTGGAACTGCTTGCTCTCCTCTTGAGTTTCATGGCATTCAGCTAAGAACTCATTGCATTGATATCCTGTGCAATTATAAACAAATCCCTTACTACACTCTGTAGTCAGAGATACTACCGACACTTAAACCTCCTCTGTGCGACACTTCCATATGATTTTTCCTTCGATAATGTGTGTGGAAAAGTGCACAGATCTATTAGCTGTGATAGAGTTAGTCAAGTAACCCCTGCTCACCTTTGTCAGAACATAATCTTGCTTCATCTGGTATGCTAGCTTATTATCCTGATCTTTGCCCACAAATGCTTCTGCGGTGTCTAAGATTATTCAAGGAAACATCATGATATTTATTATCAAAATTTCTTCAATAGTGATCCTCTTCCTCAACCATAAGAAATCATCTTGCACCAGGGAAAACTATTGGTGCACACATATCATATTGATGATGCTTCTCCCGAAGTGGGGAACATATAACATGTTCAGCAACCCATCATCCTGGATACCACCCACCCACTGATCCATATTTATGCAAGAATGAAATAATATACAGAAATAAACATAAACATAGAGATTCAATGGAAATAAAAATTCATTTCATTAATACCATATAACATAAATATGCTTACAGACATAATGGAAATAAACTAGCTAGGGCATTGGTAGGCTTATTTCTGAGAAGATATGTGGTGGCTACAAGTCTATAAATTGTGTTACAATGAGGCTCAAAGGCATATTTATTGTTTATAAAAAATGGAAAACCCTAAAAATCCAAAAACCTAACCCTAGGAGATGAAGCGCCAAAACTATGGGCCTCGTTTGGGTAAATTGGTACATTAACTTCCCGGGGACGTAACTTTAGCATATGATCTTTGTTTGATGCGCTCAATACCTCGTTAGAAAGATCTATCCGAGTACTACGACTTTTGGTGTGAGAGACATCAAATTAACTTCCATATTGCTCCCTATTTTCCCAAAAAAATGTCGTTTAGGGCCTCTAAATTGCTGAGGAAGTCCAGGATTCGAAAAACTCCTAAAATAGTAAATTGTGCAAAAACTGAAAAAAATGAAAGAAACATTGGTGGGGATCCAATTGGAATAGGTGGGTGGCCACAAATATCCACCTGGATCATTCTTTCCCCCTTAGGAAGCAAAGTTCCCCATTACATTGAGTTCCTCCATGAGATGAGGAAAATTTTGTTGAACTTGGTCCTCGGTGAACCACTTGCCTTGGTGATGGTGTATGGCCCATACACGAGTGGAAAAATCTTGCGGTAGGATCTAGTGAGACAATCCTTCTGAAAATTTAGCCATACTTTGTCACCCACCTAGAATTTTTGTGGCACTCAATTTTGATCATGGTGCTGCTTGTATTTGGCATTGGATTTGTCCAAGATGGCATGGAACTGCTAGCAGACGCATTGGATGCATTCAATAAATTTGGTTGCTTTATTAGCCTTAGATAGTACATGTGTAGATTCTATTTATGTGGTTGCATGAGGTATGGCAATATCAGGTGGTGGCGTGCCTGGGGTAAGATCAATGGAGTACTTGACTTGACAATGTAGAGGAGCTTCTATGGGTGAGGAGAAAATGTCATCGTATTCCTCCACGAATTTTTCCATATACTGCTGCAGTACAGGGGAGCCATTGTTAGCACAATATTCTTCTTTCCTTGTGGGTGAATTTTAATGAAAATAATTTTCCTAGTTTGGGAAACAACCTTACTGCATTGTTTTGTAGTAGTCAGAGATGGCAGGAGGCGATACTACCTCTGGTATCCTGTACAGTTTATTTCCCAAAGTAATAACAACAGAACGAGACCTAGACTTATACACATCATGTCGCTTCCGCAAGTATGTTTGGCCCAATAATACATTAAACACATCAAGAGGAGAAAAATCACGCAGTACCTCATCCGTGAATGGCTTGATGGTGTACGGAAGGCGACATTGCTATCGGACGTGGAGATCCCTTCCTTGGTGAAGCCACTTGATGGTATATGGATGCGAGTGTGCTATGGTCGGTAGGCCAAGCCACTTCATGACCTCTGATGAAATTAGGTTCTTTTGGCTTCCGCTATAAACAAGGAATTGCAGTGGATAACCCTTTACCCACATATGCGAATGGAAGAGGTACTACCCCTCCTCTAGATCCTCGGGATCCTCCCTCTAGAGATTGTTGGTGGAAACAATGGCACTGGGATCCACAACAATGATCTGCTTCCATTATCCATTTCCCTTGTCTAGTTTTGACTCAGGATCAAAACATGCATCTGATTCTGGTGCCTTTAGTTTTTCCACCAACAACTGTTTGGACCGACACTCGTTTGTGCTATGAGTGGATCTATTAGGAAATTCACACCACTTCCCTATGTCCTTCTTTCAATTTTTGGTGTTGTTCTGAGTCACCCCACTTTGGCTTTGCCCCTTGTTCTGCGGTTCAGTGGCACCTTTCCCTAGCTTCAAATTCGTAGATCCAAAGTCTCGCTTCTTCTACTTAAATTTATGCTCAATCTTGGCGGTATAGAGATATGCTTTGCCAAGCGAGGTAATGTTGAGGAACTCCATTTCCTCATAAATGTATATGTGCAAACAACTGCGGTACCTAAGCGCCAAATGTATCTCTACAACTTTAATACCGAACTTTTTGCATAGGGTATGGAACAAATTTGTCAGTTCATGCACATCTTGATCCCTTTGTTGCCACAGTGTGGTCCACTGGATGTACTTGTCCTCATATCTCCCCACATGGTAATATTGTTCCTTGATGCCATCTCAAAACAAATTCCAAGTGGGTGCAGCAAAGAAAAGAGAGGGTTCCCTCTCATCCTTTTTCTCACAGTAGGCCTCCCACCAGTATTTGACATGGGGGGCGGCTTTAAGGAGTGCAAAAGTAATATTTTCTCGGGCGAAGAAATCATGAACCAATAAATGCCCTTCCAAAAAATTCAACCATCTATATACGACATCTACATCTCTTTGGCCTTCAAATACAGGAATGTCAAAGTTGACTTGTACCTTGAAAGGAGTGGTGCCTCGAGAGTGGTTGTTGGATGTAGATGCATCGTCGGTGGGCTATCGTTGAAGGATCTGGGAAAAGTTATCCATCATCACGTTCCTTAGTTTCTCGAGGGCCTCATTCAGAAATAATTTTACTTGATATCCTGCTCCCTCGTCTTTCTTTTCTTCCTCCATGGGAGGTCTTCGTGTTTTTCGAGGCTAATCTTGCAAGGGTTCAACTAGATCTAGCACTAACTCCTTATACCCTGACTTCGTTGTGGACATGCAAAGTCGAATGTAGAAAGAGCAGACCGCTCTGATAACACTGATCCAGATTTATGTAGGAACATAATAATATACAGAAATAAACATAAACACAAAGTTGTAGTAGAAATAAAACTTCATTTCATTGATATCATATAACATAAATATGCTTAGAGACATAATGGAAATAAACTAGCTATGGCACTGGTAGGCTTATCTTTGAGAAGAGATGTGGTGGCTACAGGCCTCTGAACTATGTTACAATGAGGCTTGAAGGAATATTTATTGTTTAGAAACAATGGAAAACCCTAAACATCCAAAAACCTAACCCTATGAGATGAAGCACCAAAACTATGGACCTCGTTTGGGTAAATAGGTACATCAACTTCTCGGGGACGTAACTTTGGAATATGATCTTCGTTTGACATGCTCAATACCTCGTTAGAAATATCTATCCGATGACTATAACTTTTGGTATGAGAAACATTGAAGGATATTCCATGTTATTCTTTATTTTCACAAAAAACATCGTTTAGGGCCTTAAAACGACTCCAAAAGTTCAAGACTCAAAAAACTGCTAAAAATAGTAAATTGTGCGGAAATTGAAAAACTAAAAGAAACAATGTTAGGGGTCTAAGTGGAATAGGTGGGTGGCCACCAATATCCACTTGGATCACCGACTTCATCGATTCTAATATTGTGACTCTGGTAGCTTCATAATAATTGGAGTGAACATATCATCTCATCTCGAACTACAGGTATTTTCTGCGATCGTTAAAGTCCCAATCCTCCATCCATAGTTGGGACATTTTTCCCAACAAATCCCCCTCAATAGGTAATTATTCCAGTAGCAATGGCATGAAAATCTTGTATTTGATGGTTTCAGGATCCTTTGTAGGCTTCGCAGTTGTTGGCTTCCACGGTGAAATGTATGGGGGCAACCTAGAGATAGATTCTACCTCTTCCGCGTCAATGTTCGCTATCCCCCCTGGCATGGTCTATTCTTTTTCCGACTCGTATACCTCAACAACCTACTTCTGTTGATCTTGGGTTGCCTTCATCCTTTTCTCCTTTGAAATTTTCTTCCTCGGAGACGTTCTCAACATCAACTTCTTCAGAATTTTGGACAGAGCCGCACCCACAGTGGTCTGCTTCCTATGCAACCTCAGTCCCATGAAATTATTTTGTGGTGTAGCCATCATGATGAATCCTAATCCCTTGTGGAGAAATTAATTCTCAATTTCTTTCGTAGATCTTCCAAGAAATGCAGTGGATCGCTTGGCGCTCTTGCAGACACAATATCTCAATTCTAACTCTTAGAGTGAAAAGTGTCTGAATGTGGAGCGGGATGCCTGATTTATAGAAAAATTCAAATTCAAACTCCATGATATCCTTCCGATATGCCTCATAAATGCATATTTGGCGGCGAATCCACCTAGATATTCTCATTAAATACATCCCTCCCACTCCTTTTTATGACCAAGTCCTTGTCAAATCGACTTTCTTATTCCAGTTATCACTTTTTGGACGAACTTCGTTAGACTCATCCCTTCAGCACAGTCCAAAATCGCTCGGAGCAGTGTCCTCCATCTTCGCCGTCTTCCCACATACTATGTAATGCTCTGCTTGTGATGATGCCAGCCTTCATCATAATCATTTATAGTCCCATGATCCCTTTAAACTACGTGGAGCAATAGCCTCCTACAAATTGTCCCCACAACCACAAGCTTGTTGAACAAGTATTTTAAGGTAGAATGATCATCCAAATATTCATCAAAATTGTTGAAGTTGGGCTCCTCTTTTGAGCCTATATTGACTTGTTGAGTCTTGACAGGTTTTGATATGTCTCGCATCTCTACATCATGACTTGCAACCTCGCATTGTCCTTCTGATTCAGGAATATTGACATTATGAATACCTTCCTCACCTTATTCTGTAGTCATATTGTGACATTCTTGGGCTTGTTCCAACTATGCAACCCAATCAGGTTGTACCAAATTCGTTGGCTCAATAGTAACTCAGAACACTCCTACTTTGATTTCTTGAAGATTATCATTACTACAATCCCATCCATAGACAAAGTTATAAGTCAATAAGAAACCTTCGGTCATCTCATACCCATTTGTGGTGCCATGTCACAACTCTGTTTCAATATACCACTGTTGAGGTATCGTATCCAAGGTATGAAAGAATACATGAACCCATTCGGATTGAGGTTCTTCACCCCAAGCTACAGTCCAGCGAGATAAATTATCAAGAGGATCATCTTTACCATTATACTTCTCTACAATATTAGTGTCTACATGACCAAACCTGAGCCTTATCAATCTGAAAAATTCCTTCCACCCTCCTAAGATTTCTCTGTGCACAACCCACCATCGGGCTGGGGTGGACCTCAAGACGAAGTCCAAAGCTTCATATCATTTTTCTTCAGGAACCTTATTCTCAAACACTTCTAGAAATAAGACAAAATTCTGAGTTCCATCATAAAAAGGAAAGTCACATATCTCTGATGTGACACAGCCCAGTGCTTTGGCAACTCTATTACACCACTTACTATAGACTTTATGCAATTAGTTTTCTCAGTGTTCCAATTCCTCATCGGAGTCGAAAACACACGAATTACTACGCTCCCAACATATTCTACCATTAGCATTAGGATTAATCCAATCTTCATCCTATGCAATGATCTTATAGATATGATCAATATCAACATCACCATATTCATGCTAGACAGGTTATGTATAGCGTACACCTTTAGAGGGGTCTAAAGGCACAAGAACTCTAGTACCATTATTTTCAAATACCATCTGTCTATTTTTCATATTTATTATAGCATCCATGTCATAAGCCAATTCAAACCCAAGCAACATAGGATACATATTTCTATCATCAACAATATCAATAACTTCAAAATAGAACAATCCACTTATGCCATCAATATCTATGTTGATGCCATGGAGTCGACCCATAGGAATTATTTTTTGTTGATTTTCCATCCTTAGCTGAATCGATGACCATTGCAGCTTAGGTTTCCCCATCCGTTCCCGTGTCTATTTTGGAAAAAAATTGGAATCTAATCCAAGATCAAGGATTACTTTTCTAATATTCCTAAATTAGCATCCAACTAATTGGAATATCCATTTGTTATTTTGTCTTTTAGATAGATGAATAAGTGGGTAGATGTTGGGTGCCAGTTTTGTACACTTTTCCTACACTTGTTTTCCCTATTTTTCCTCATAACTATAACCAATGGGAGTATCTTTGCATCTTTTTCCTACCTTTCTATCTTAACTTGTGCTGTTTCACCTTGTTTTTATTACTCTACCAATTCATCAATTATTATGATATATCGTGCCTTTTTATGACTAATTGAAGATGAAGGTTTGGAGAAGATCTATGGTATTTGTGTTGTCTTTCCAGATGTCATTTATAACACCAAATATCCTGAGCACGAGGTCCACAGGAGTAGTTAAGGGGATTTTATTACAGTGAAGCGATGCTATTACACCTTGCTATCACAGACCCGCCAGCAAACTATTATTACAGACCCGCTGGTGAACTGCTGATACAGTTGTACCGCTAACTGGATCTCATCAACAACTATTGCTAACCTGTCCTTTAGATGTTACACTACAGCTGTGGTTCTATTACAATAGTTGTAGAAGTTTTTTAGCATTGTATTTTTTGGATAATAGCCTAAGGGTGGTTTTGATTGTAATCTATAATTTTCTAGTCGGAACTTTATTAGGAAGTGGTTATAACTATATGAGTTCTATTTCGATCAGCATGAGAATCATAAGATTCTCATGACTGATCTATCCCTTGATTTTCTGAGATGTAACCACTATATATTTCTTGGCCCTAGAGGTCGAAAGGTTAGCAAAGAACAACATTATTTTGGCTCCGTAATTGTGCTCAGATTAATACAGATTATCCTGTTATTGTTGTTACATGTGTTATTCAATTTAGTTTCCGTTAAGTTATTCCTCTACCTGCGCCCTGCTAGGGAGGAAGGGCCCTCCTTCTTAGCAGGGATTGCAGTGATTAAATTAGTTGTGTGTGTATTTTTATTTTAGTTTATGTATCAGTAGAGTGTTGTTGTTGTTGTTCAGTTGTGAATATATCCTCTTCTATTTAAATAATTTGTATGGTTACACATATGATATTAGAGACACCAGCTAGATACTTATTGTGTTGCACGCTAGAATAGATTAATTGAAGCATGATTCCAGTCTTGTACATATTTTTATTTCTGCATGAGTGATTTACTTCCAACATTTACTTCAACAATGATTTATTTTCTTTGGAATTGCTTCTAGTTGGTGTATCGGCACAAGCAGTGAAACTTCATTGGAATAAAAGACATCCTTGGATTGATAATTAATGTGTATTATTTATTCATTTAACAGTGACTAATACAACCCAAAATTTTGGCGTCGTTTTCGAGGATGGCAGTGACGATCCAATCAATCAAAGTTATTTCTTAGAAGTGAAATTTCCATGTGTTTTTTAGAGTGTCTCCAGTGACACAATTGTTGAGCGGTAAGATGAGAGGTAAGAACCTGCACATCGCCCTAACAAAATTGAGCGGGCTCACCAATGTCTTGCTAGGACACTTAGGAGTTGAATTCTGGGTGTTTTTTTAGGGTGTCTTCAGGTATACAGTCGTTGGGAAGTAAGATGAGAGTAAGAACCTGTGCATCACTCTAACAAAATTGGCTCACTGTTGTAGAAACTGAAGCACTTATAGGATGAATTGATACCCATTGGGCCCATGTGTGCTGGTAGGACACTATCAACATCTACAAACACCCCCCCACTCTATTGACTACAGGAAAGACATGTCGCAAGAAGGAAAAGAAGAGTGCTGATTTGGGAAGAAATACATTCTTTGGAGATCTGATCTCAAGGGAAGAAAAGGAACAATCCACATCGTACATGGACGATAGGAAGACAAAAACAAAAAAATAAACTACCATATCAAAGCCTGGACCATTGGTGTCTTCCGTGTCTGGACCTCACCATCCTTCGAACAACATATCCACTCCTGATATCAAAACTCTAGATTCAAAACAATGGTGGAGAATCATTGATCGGGATTTGAGAATTGAAGGACATGGAGAGACCAACAGGGAGCATCAAGGACCTAAAGAAAAAAATTCAGTTGATCATCAATTGGACGTTGGTAGTGCTGTTAAATAGTTGGTCTTGGAGAAGCCTGATCCTTTTATTTTTCAATCTCCAGTACACTCCAAGATCAGTTCATCCCATCAGGAAGAATCAACAATGGGGGACGAGAATGTCAAGATAGATAGCTCTGTTACTTTTGAATTCCCAATAGTATTAACATGGGATGAGGCTGCTATGAAGAATATTCCTTTATCATCCCTACCATCCTTTCAAGGGATGGATGTTGAAGACCCTGATACCTTTCTGTTTGAATTTTATGTGCTTTGTAGAGGTTATGACTGCACTTGAGATGCCCATAAACTAAAATTAGTCCCTACTACTCTGAAATGAGTAGCATTAAGATGGTTCATGAGACTAGGTGCTGACATGATTCGAACCTGGAATGACATGAGAGAGGCCTTCCACTTTAAGTATCAAGATTAATGTCGAACCAGGGACTTGAAGGACGATATTTTAAGAATTACAAAAAAGGAGGAGGAAAGCCTGGAAGACTATATGGAGAAATTTCACTACAATTTACAGAGGTCTAAGTTCAATAACTTAGATCCAAAAATTATAAAGCCAATATTTTTAAAAGGTATAATAGATGATTTTCCAAAGCATCTGAACCTATTGGGAAAAGGAGACATATCACAAGAAACACTTGATGAGATAGTGAAGCTTTGTTTGCGTAGCTCAAGAGGATCGGTTAAAGGGATAGTTTCAGTTCGGGACCCTTCAGTCCGGATACATAAGTCCACGAGTGGAGGAGTAACCAAAGCAGAGATCGGGAACTTATTTGAGGATTTTAAAACTGACCTCCTTAGCACTCTCTCTACCCAAATCACTATGGTACAAGTCAAGAAAGCACAAGAATAAGCTAAAGCATCCTTAGCAATATTCTGTCCCTGATGCAAAAAAATTATTTGGAAAGGGAATGTGGATTGAATAGAGTCAGCATGTGCAACATCTGTGAGTTGGCGCACTCTATGAATCAGTGTCCCGAGTTGCCTCGAGTGAAGGCGGTACTTCAAGAATCAAGCGAGGATGTTCAATATTCTTATTTCATCGGATAAAAGAGACCATGGCAGCCGCGACCTATAGGTATGCCTTCAGATTTTTCCTCTTTTTATCCTTGTAATAATGTTTATAATAGTCAGTAATATCCATGACAGTATCTTACTCCTTCCTCAACATAATTCCCTTCACCATGGAACCAGTGGTCATCTCCTCCACCAATGCAATATCCTCTATCACAACCCAAGCCTTGGGGTCAGAACTGGAGAAGTAATGGCCAAGGTCAAGTACCCCCTCAAATACCAATGCAAAAAAAATAGTTAAAACTACCTTCTATTCAAAATCCTACACCTTCTGTCTGACCCCAATTATCTATGCAACCTAACCCCAATCCAAATAATAAGGCAGCCTAGAGCATGGTGCTCTGGTTACCCTCCAGAATTATCTTATTAATCTTATTGGACTTAATGAGGTTCAGCTTCAATCAGGGAAAGTAATCAGATCTGAACATACTCCCATTATTACCGAATAATGGGAATCACCTAGAAAGGATATGGATGATTCTAAGGTAGCTGTTGAAAATGTAATAACTGATACAAAACCCGTTGTTACATATGTAGTAGCCAACTCGGGAGGATCTGTTGTTTATACAACAACCAACCTGAGTAAGGTTGGTACATCTATGATAGCTGACTCAGCTGCTAGCATTCAGAACCCCCCATACCCTCAATGATTAACTGAAACTGGGCTAGTCTCATAACCTGAATCTGAATTCATCAAGGAGCTGAAAAATTTGTATGTGCGGATTCCATTGTTACAAGCTCTTAAAGAAGTGTCTATCTATGCTAAAACAGTGAGGGATCTATGGGTCAAAAGACCTGGAAGGAAACCTAAATCCCGTGCTACTATCCATGTCATGGGGAAATTGTCCGATCTTATGATTGATCATCCTTTGTTGACTAAATATAATGACCCAAGGAACCCTACAGTGACTATCCATATTGAAAATCACCCCATAACCAATACTTTGATTGATATTAATGTCATGACTAAAGACCTCTTCATCTCTCTAGGACCTCATGGACTTAGACCTACACCCACAGTGCTTGAATTACCAGATAGGTCCCGTGTCAAGCCCTAGGGAATGATAGAATATTTGGTTATCACTGTGGCTTCCTCTAACTATCTGACTGACTTTCTCATTTTACAAACCAAATCCAACCTGGGGGGTCATCCTTTAATCTTGGGGAGACCGTGGTTGGCCATTGCAGACATATATATCGAGTGTAGGTCTGGATCTATGGTGATCTAAGATAAACAGGCCACTCAGAACTTGAACCTTTATCCCCCAGCAAAACCTCATATGGATTCAAGTAGTCCCTAGTGGGACGAATTTTCACCTGAATCTAATCTTTCCCTACCTCTTCTCACGCTTGGAAAAGCACAATACTTTAAGGATGAAATAGAGGATGATAGAATTAATGGTTTTATTAGTAATTCACTCCATGTTGCCTCCATTAGAGATTTGGGAGAATAAGAGGAGGTATATGATGCAATTATTGAACATTTGAAAACAACTTTGCATACTATCAGCAGTCCCGTTGAAATCAAACCTGGAAAATGTTTAAAAAACAATCCTAACCTAAGTGCTGAACAAAACAGATTGCTGATACAACTGTTATAGAAATACAAAAAGGCATTTGCATGGGACTATATGGATATGAAAGGAATTCATCCTTGCCTATGCACTCACCGCATTTACCTTAAAGAGGACTACAAACCAGTTAGACAACCTTAGCGCTGAATCAACCCCGCACTTAAGGAGATAGTGAAAAAAGGATTGCAGAAAATCCTTAATGCTAATTTCATCTACCCTATTTCTGACAATCAGTGGGTGTCTCCGCTTGTCATAGTTATGAAAAATAATGGAAAATGGAGAGTCTTTGTTGACTATAGAGAGCTTAACAAGGCCACTCAAAAGGACCATTTTCCTTTACCATTCATTGATCAGGTCTTGGACACTCTTTCTGGAAAAAAAATAGTTTCATTTATAGATGGGTTTAGTGGCTATAATAAAATACATATTGCCCCGGAAGACCAAGACAAGCCAACCTTCACTTGCCCATGGGGTACTTTTGCATACAGAGTCCTTCCCTTTGGCCTTTGTAACACACCAACAACCTTTCAGAGGGAAATATTGGGTATTTTTTCTAATATTTTGAATGACTGTCTCGAATCTTTATGGATGATTTTACACCCTACGGTGATGCATTTTAGACAACATTAGCTAACTTGGAAAAAGTGTTGGAACGTTGTGGAGAAACTAATGTTGCTCTGAGCATGGAAAAATTCCACGTGATGATGACTGAGGGAATTGTGCTGGGACATTTCATTTTAGAAGATGGAATCAAGGTAGATCCTACAAAAATTGAGGTAATCTCAAAAATCCTGACCCCTAAGACTCCAAAAGTGGTACGTAGTATTTTGGAACATGCATGATATTATAGGATATTTACAGAGAACTTTTCAAAGATTGCATCTCCTCTATTTTCATTACTCATGAAAGATGCATGATTTGTGTGGACAGGGAAGTGTGAGCAGGGATTTTTAAAGTTGAAAAACTATGTAACAGTAGCACCTGTTTTACGAGGACCAAAATGGGAATTTCCATTTCATATTGCTATGGACGCATCTAACATGGCTGTGGGTGTTGTTTTGGGGTAGCTGGAGGAGAAGAAACCATATGCCATTTATTACATCAGAAATAACTTAACTCCGGCAAAACTCAACTACATTGTTACTGAGAAGGAATTCCTAGCAGTACTGCATGCTATCAACAAATTCCGACACTACATCACCGTGTACCAAGTATTTGTACACATTGACCATGCTGCAATTCGATTTTTTATGAACAAGCCTGTTACTAATGGTAGAGTTACATGATGGTTATTACTGTTACAAGAATTTGATATTACTATTTTAGATAAAGCCGGAAAAGATAACGGAGTTGTTGATTTTCTTTCTGGATTAACTATAAGTGATGACTGCACTGCCACTGAGGATTATTTTCCATATGAATATCTTTTTTCCATCTCTCTCACTCACCATGGTATGTATATATAACCAATTACCTTGCTGCAGAAAAATTCCCACACCAATTTTCTTCCAAGGAAAGAAGGAAGATTATACAATAGAGTGCTACCTACTCCTGGATAGAAGGAAATCTCTATCACACCGGGCCAAATTTTTAGATTAGGCTATGTGTTAGAGAAGATGAGGTATTTGAGATCATGAAGGCTTGTCATGAGGAACCTTGTGGAGGACACTTTGCTGACAAGAGGACATGACATAAAGTATTCTCAATAGGGTACTACTGGCCAACTATATTCCGAGATGCCAAGAAGTTTGTGAAAGGATGTGATAGTTGCCTAAGGATGGGCCAACCTCTGAAATCAGATGAGACGTCGTTACAACCTCAGATAGTGATAAACCCATTTGAGAAATGGGCCCTAGACTTTGTGAGGCCAATTAATCCTTCATCACAACAAAAATCATACATATTGGTCTACACCGATTATGTCACAAAATGGGTGGAAGCAAAGGCACTAACCAGAGAAACAGAGCAGGATGTTTCAGACTTCCTATTCCAAGATATTTTTGTTTTCTTTGGGATACCCAGAGAGATAATGACATATGGGGGGCCTCAATTCACATCTCATTTGATCAAGAAGCTAGTTAAAAAGTATGGAATTCATCATAGAATCACTTCACCATATCCCCCACAAGAAAATGGTCAAGTAAAAAGCACCAATAAAGTCATTGAGGGAATCTTAACAAAGACAATAGCTAGCCACCAAAGAAACTGGGCCGAGAAACTTCTAGAGGTACTGTGTGCTTATAGGACAACATGGAGGAATACTATAGGATTCTCAACATATGAATTGGTGTATGGTAATAATCCCTTATTCCCCATAGAGTTTTAAATAAATACATTAAGAACAGAATTGCAGGTTGATTTGGATTTGAGTACAACACAGACTCAAAGACTGAACCAGCTCAATGAGTTGGAAGAGAAACGCCTGGCTGCCATTCAACAGACAGGGATCATTCAACAAAAAAGAGCTAGATGGAATGATGGGTTTATTAAGAAGAAAAATTTCTAGAAAGGAGATTGGGCTCTTCTGCATGATTCAAGGTTCAAATATTTCAAAGCCAAGATCTGCACCAGATGGCTAGGTGCTTACGAAGTGGATACGGTCTTTGACAATGGGACTGTACAATTGGTCACCATTGACAGTAATAAGACACTGTTACTGGTTAATGGGCACCGTCTAAGGTTATATCATCAACCCACTTCGAAGGAATCATTTGTCAAAATTTTCGTGGACTTTGATCTTCATGTTACGAGAACAGGGGAACATTCTCCCGTGTAGCCTCAAAATTGAAATTCCAATAAGTGTAGCAGTTGAAAACCACCTTTGTGGCAGTACATTACGGATATTTAATATCTATATACATATATATATAGATATAACAAAATAAAAGAAAAAGAAAAATAATAAATCCTAGCCCCATGAAAACCCTTTCCGAGGAGTAGTCGGGCAGGTTAGTAACATTTGAAAACCCCCTCTGTGGTGGTACAAACACAATGATCCCCTTTCTTCACCGTGTAGGCTATACAGATCTATTTTATAGGATGATGGTATTCATGTAATTTTCTTTTCTGTACCAATTTCTCTTGATTATTATGTTTTTTTGAAGAATAATCTAAGGGATGCCTTGGCTATTACACATGTAACAGCCGACAGCCACGAAAAATCTTTCTTATGTTTTATTCCATACCAACAATAATCATGCTAGCCAAACACGACAACACGAGCACTGCAATCAGAACACCACCAATTCGAGATCTTCCTCCACGTCACCTCAGGTTTATCATTTATGATTTGGTGATTAATTTGTAGAAGTAATGATATTCCCATGATGGCCATGGATGACCATCACCATTAAGGTGGGGCAGGGGATATGTCTTGAATAATTGAAAAAATCCATAGTAATAAACATCTGTCAAATCCACTTGCACCCAATTAATAACAGAATTTCCAATGATGACCGAATCCGGTTGGAAAAGAGCGTGTGTACTAGATCCCATTACTTTCCATAATGAGACATTTATGAATATTAGTGTGAGGTACGATTCGGTAATCTGTAAAAGCTGTCACCTCCCATCAATCTCATCGACTGAAACCTTGCATCCTCATTGTAAACTCATCAATTGGGACAATCAGAGGCGCGAAGAAGCAACGAATTCAGAAATGTAGTGATATTACAGTGGGGTTGAGCAGCAAGAAGCGAATTTAGAAACAAAAAACAAAGATGGGTGGAGCAGCAGTCAGGTACGAGCCGGATTCTATGGACACCTTGCAAAATTTTCCAGAAGCCTACCATATATTCAGAGATGCAGTATGGATTGAGTATTTCCAGAAGCTTTAAGGCTCAGAGGAGGTAGTGGAAATTGAATTTGCTCAGAATTTGAACAATAATCAAACCCGAGTAAGGGGCACACAAGTGGAGGTGATTGAAGAGGTAATTTCCCGGGTAACTTCATTGCCAGTAGAGGGGCAGAGGTGGTTTAAGAGAAAAATAAATGACCCCTCGTTAAAAGAAGACTTCCTAGAAGGAGAAGAAAAACTAGAGGAGAAAGGGAGAGGAATTGACAGGTTGTCACTTCCTTATCCTTGGGAAGATGTTGCCTTCGGTTTAATTAAATATACCACTTGTGAGGGGAGATCCACGATATTGTTTAACTATCACTTTCCTCTTCTTAATCACCGTTGGCACCATTAAAAGCTTAATCTTTCATTCTATTTGTTAGGGAACATCAAGCATATGGTGGCAGCAGTAAAAACAACAGCACACCCGGAGGCATGTGTGACTAATCACAGACTCATCAAGTTAATCATGCTGAATGCCCTAGGCCAACAAGAAAAAACTTGGGAGGAATTCAATCAAAAGAGGTTGAGAACAAGCCGAGGGAAATAGACCACGACTTCAAGAGGAAGTCAGGTATAAGTGGAAACCCAGACTCGGCCTGCTGGAGTTAGAATTGGGAAAGAGCCTGCTGATGAACCAATTGGGGATAGAAGGCAAAAAAAAAGAGTGAAAGTCAACATACCTACAAAACCTTTGCCTACGGCTGGAAAGTAGACATAAGCAGAAGTTTTAGAAGAATAAATGCAACCCTCTTCATCAGGTAAGCATGAAACTCATGTCCTGTTTTTAGAACTCGAAAATCTTAGAAAGGAAAATGAAGAATTAAAGAGAAAATTATCTGAGGGGAAGGAAATCCTAGTGTCTGTATGCATCACATGTTTTCAAGACAGAACAATAGTGGGATATAAGGTATGTAGAGAAAATATTAGCCAAATGGAAACATAAACAGAATAGCAGGAGGCTATTACAAAAGAGCTTGTTGATGATAATTTTGTTACACAAGAACCAATAGTTAAAGTAGAGCCTCCAGTAATAATTAACCTAGAAGTCGACCCACAATAACTTGTATAGGCCACTCCTATTATAGAAGAAACAACAATGGACTCATAGGCTACTCTAGGTGGAAACAAAGGGGTTGACACACAAGGACCCACTGAGGAAGTTTTCATTACACAAGAACTAACAGTAGAAGTGGAAAAAACCCATGTAGAAGAGTCTGTTACACCTATTATTGATGTGGATATTGAATTCAAAAGAACACCGGGTCCCATCTCATGATGGAGTTCTGAGAAAATCTTGTTAATTTCCAAATTAAAAAAGTGGAAACAGGAAGCAATCTCCCTTCGGGAGGGGATTATTTCGCTAAATGAACATCAGAATGAAATAGCCACTTTACATGAAATATGGATGAAAGAAGAGTTGAAGAAAGGATGGGAGAATTATAAGAAGAAGGAAGCTCTAAAGAAACAGGAGGAACAATTGTTGTTGTTACAACAGCAGATTTGGGATCTCACCATAGATAAGCAAAAACTTCATGACCTCACCCTCAACTTGTTGGGTTGTAGGAAGCCTTCTCCATCCTATCCTATATTTCTATGGGAACATTACTTCCTATTCCAGATGAAAGATGTTATGGAGGACATGCCTTATTTATGTTCTTCCACTCGCACATTTATAGATGTTTTCCGTGCCTCCGATTTCGATGAGCAAATCTTGATGTGTGATTTATTCTTACACAATATTATTTGTGAACTTATGAGTATGTAGATGGTTGTGATAGTATTCTCCTATATGGGAGACCTTCAGTTGAGAGCTTTTTTTCCCTTCATGAAGAATCAGATTAAACGACATTTGGCCATTAAATCTATGGAGGATAATGAGGAGAAGATGACATTGTGGGTTTGGGCAGAACTGGGACAGGCTACCGAGTTAAGGCGAGGATTCAGAACAATTTTGAGTACCCCTGGGATTAACGAACTAGCTGCCACTTATAGAAGAATAATTTTGAACTTCTGCCTCAATCAGTTCTCAATGATGAAGAGTCGAGCCTTGACAGGGTGCTTGAAACACACAAAAGCCAACAATGCTGTGCCACTAAAGGGGGACCCATTCTCATTCCAGAATTTTGTGGTGGATGTTACATATGTACCAGCTTATGCACATATCGTAAAATCCCTTGGTGCTTTGTGGTTGGGATTTAGATTCAAGTTTCCTTTGATCTGGCTGCTAATTGAGGATTATCAGAGTAATTATGAAATGAGTAAGTATGAGTCAAAGTCTTTTGTTGGAGAGGTAAATCCCCTCTGCAGATAGAGGTGATCCATACTAGCCCAGATCAAGTCTAGCAACAATCAGTCACGCAGTGACGCAGGTATCTAGTTACAAAACAAAAAAAACATAATGATTTTCCTACCTCAGGTCCTACACAATGGTCGTTGGAGAAAAGATGACACTTCTCGTCCTTCGCTTTGGCAGATCATGATCCTTCTGCTTAACACATCCGAACACCTACACACATGTGAAGAAACGCAACGATACACAACATAAAAAAAATCTTGTAACCATACATCAGTTAGAGGGGATGTAATTCATTGCATCAAAGAAAAAGACACATGAATGAAACCATAATAAAAGTCACTTATCATTAAAATAACAACAAAGGAAATATACAACCCAAAGCTCTGACGCTTGATCTTCCTTTGGCGGGGTTGAAAGTGGAGCACGTCTTAATGAAGCTTTTTTGAAACAGGACAAAGCTCTCTCTCTTCGGCTTGGCTCTCAAAGGCTGTCTGGCGATAGTCTCCTTGCTATAATTTCAACTCTTTTGTTCTCTAGTGCTACTAGCTTTCTAAGGGAAAAAGGAAATCTTATATAGATGGTGGAAGGGGAGTTGGGATCCCTACAATTTTGGGATTGGCCCTATCCTTAAGGAAGCTTCCATGATAGGTGGAAAACCACCTCCCCTACATGGAGATCCGGAGCCAAACCTCCCAACTCATTTTAGAGACTCGTTCAGGAGTTTGTTGGAATCAAAATTCTGCCATTTATTTTTAAAAAATAGTCCTTATTAAGCTTGGCACGAGTGAGACACTAGGACAGAGCATCAGTTGGCACACCCTCTATGGTGGATTTTCCCCATTGGCGCGAGGGCTGAACTGGCTAGTCGCGCCAAGGCTAAAAGATCATTTTTTAGGGTTTTTCAAGGGAAACTTTCTTCAGAGGAATGATTATCCTTGTAAAGGAGGATGCCATGAAAGTGATTTTAGGTTATGTCCGCGCCTCCACGGAGTCATGGGAAAGGCCACTCAAGATGCGGGACGAGGATCGCGAGGGGACGGTGAAAAAAATGTTTATTATGTGATTCCCCTGCAAAGCATGAGGCACAGAGAGAGAGAGAGAGGGGTGAAATGCTTTATGAGAATGTGCCCAACTGATAACAACATCATCGGAAAACTCCAAACTGCGTAGACAAATACAACTAATATCTCAAATACATGATATGTGGTATGGGAGCAGCCATCCATAATAGAGTATACGATAATGAGGATCAAGGTATTGACAGCCATCAGTAAGGATCAAAAGCGAGACTCAAGTATAGTTGCAGCCATCCAAGCAATGAGTCATGTAACCAATCATGATAATCCACAAAATCCACAGCCTGGATTTCATCAGACAAAACCCAGGGTCTTGCGCTCCATCTCGACCCAAACAAAGTACAAGTCCTAGCATGTGAATAAGTGAGCTGAAGTCGAACATGCAATAACATCGTCTTGTAACCAGCCAATGATGAAAGCCGTTAACAGACGCGAGAGGAACCACCAATAATGAGAATGGCCCTCAAGGTACTATAGGTACAATCCATGGAATGTGAATAGTGAGCTGGCATTGAACAGCCACAGAATCATTCGATTGAAGGCCAATGATGAAAACCTTGCATCGAATGCGAAGAACCTGCCATTGAGGCATGCAGTCTCCAAGGTACTAGGAAGGAGTCTCTATATCAGCTTCCTGGATAATGAGAAGAAGTCGACAGGAAGTGACCTTGATTGAAGGTGGGCCATAGTATTTCCCACATCATGAATGAGACGAAGGGAATATGGAGTTTGTGAATCAAGATCGGTAGAGAATCGGAGGGAGGTTGAAAACTACGAGAGGCCAACTTCTCTTGAACACATGAACGGCACGACAATGGACTTGGCAGTATTTGATATCAACGGATCAGGGGTCATGGCGACGAGGCAGTGAACAGATGAGAGGTCAAAAGAGATTACCCAAACCCATGGAAGCAAAGTGAAGCAACGAGATGAGATGTCCCCAACCCGACACGAATGCGGACAAGTGCCATGTTCAAGAGCGACATACTGCCGACGACAACGACGATGGTTCCATTTTTCCCCCACCATTTCTGGCGAGTACCCCAATTATTTTTACACAAGCTTGAAGAGGATACCATATGCTTGTCATATAAGTTTTTCCTTCGGACAAATCCATCCTAGTACATTTTACGAGCCCTAGGAAGGAGTAACTCGAATAACGTCGTAACGACAGAGTCCGATGTCATCAGTTTTTAACAATTCTGACAAAGGCACAAGTCGACATATTTTCATATTTAGAGAGTTTGAAAAGAAAGCGGAAAAGAAAACTCTAGCAGTCCCTTTTCGTAGATAGTCGTACAGATCCGAAAAGGTAGAAAACTGTGTCTTAGTCATGATAGGCTAAGGTATTCCTTTTTTGTAGATAATCTATCCCAGCCCAAAAAATGGGTAAATGTAGACTAGGTAGATGTGTTTCGCGACCAATTTAACGAGATCAAAGCTTGGCTTGTTATAGCATCATTTCTCGCCTTCATATGATTCATGATTGCTTTTATGGCTTTGGGCACCCATTCCTACAGACTTGGACAAATTCACTTAAAAACAGTGTAAAAATCCCCATACGCGATTATGCCCAGCTTTTTCTGCGTGTATACACGAGTATCCATGCACTTTTCCGCGTATGCCATTAAAATGATTAAAAAATATATAAAAATTCCCTATTTTTGGGCTGGGTTGATGGTTACTCAGGTAGTTCAACCACCCCAGCACGTGGCCAACTGTTTCCAACTGTTGAAACTACTTGGAGGGAGTATAAAAACCCCTCATGTGTATGGCCTAAGGGAGAGAGAATTATTGATATTATACTCTGTTGGTATTCCCTATCCAAGTCTGATTCCCCGTGCCTCCTGCACTTTCCCAGTTCATTATAGGAAACCCTCGTTTCCTTGAGATGCTCATCTCCCTATATGTCATCTCATATGCACCAGTTTGGAAGGAATCTTAGTGAGGCAAGGGTGGGACGGATCCGGACGACGGTCTGCTCGAAGATCGTGGAAGGATTCAAGTGATCTCTCCACTCGTTATTTCTGTACATGCTATTTATAATACAGAAGTACCATCTTGTTCCCGAAATATACGTGTTAGTGTCTGCTTACATATATGAGAAAATTGTTATTTAAGCATTCATTATGGTTTATTTAATGTTTCATATGAATTTCACTAAC
This sequence comes from Pinus albicaulis, assembly GCA_034641835.2. NCBI lineage: Eukaryota > Viridiplantae > Streptophyta > Pinopsida > Pinales > Pinaceae > Pinus > Pinus albicaulis. The sequence continues at coordinate 97,029 of JAXQQM020058184.1, forward strand.
ATTTAGAGTAGATATATGCTGTACATCCAGTTCTTCGTGCTTGTTTCTTCTTGTCTTTCGGGTTAAGAAGGAAGAACGGTTGCTGGGGGTTTGGACCCCGCGAGATCTGCTTCAACCGTAGGACCTACGGGTAACTTCCTCGATCTACTCTATTTAGTTTTTCATGAACATGTATGGTTGTGTGAGTCCTTCTTAAGTAGCATGCCCCTGCTCTGTGGAGGTTGTAACCCAATGAACCTCTAGGGTGATTTTCCCCGAAACAGAACTGGCGACTCCGCTGGGGATCACATTCTTGTGACTCCCCTGTTGGGTGGTTTCAGCTGTTTGATAGGTTGCCGACAGTTTTAACTTTCATTTGCAGTCCAATTTACTTTTTTCAGTCAGTCTGAAGTCTTGGTTTCTTATCCAGGCTTGATCCTTTTTGTTTTTTCACTATTTACCTTTATATACGCGCTTTTTTATGCACACAGTCGCGTATACACGCAAGTTTGTCTAAAGGAAGTCGCGTATACGCGTGTTTCTTTTAGCACAGTCGCGTATGCACGCTTGTTGCTGAACTGTGAAGTAGCGTATACCTAGGCAGATTTTGAATTTTTGGATTTCTTGACTTTTTAGTCCTTTTTGGCTGTGGAGACCTATTCCTACAGTGTCTTTGTACTCTCTGGATTGTGAAGAAGGTGGTCTTTGGTCTTTTCTCTCTTTCGTTTGATTGAAAACTAGTCTTTTTGGCAAAGTGTTGTTTCTGGTGCTGGCACTTCTGGTTTGAGTACCAAGATTGCTTTCTGGGCATTCTTGGTTGTTCTGCTTTATCAGAACAGAGAGCTCCTGCTCATTTACTCTTTCCTATATTTGTGTTTTTCTTGGCACTACGATTTTTTCCTGTTTCTTGATTGGTTTTCTTGAGTTCAGTTGGCTAGGTCTTGTTGCAGCTTTTGAAGAGTCTTTCTTGGTTCTTTGGAGTTTTTGTTTGCGGCAAGTTTGTACTATTCTTCTAGGCTGAGTGGCTGAGTTTTCTTGTCTTCTTTTGCTCTTATTGATCTTGCTACTAGTTAGCCTTATAAGGTTTGGAGCATTGTTGAAGTTTTTACTTGAAATTCAGTGGTGTTTGGCTTGGTATTTTCGAGCTCTTTCTTTATAAAACTCAAAAGCTCAAAAAACATTTTCTTTGCTTTTTGTTTTTGCATTTCAAAGGCTCAAAAAACATTTTGTCTTGTTATTTGCTTTTGTTGTTGCATTTTCGTTTTCGTTTTGCTATATCTTTTGAAGCTTTTGTGAGGTTTCTTGCTTTTGGTTTTTGGCTTGATTTTGGGGAGGAGTTGTCATTGATTTCTTCCTCTTGTTTTTAAGCGTTTTTGGTGTCTTCATATTAAGAGTTCTTGATTTCGGGAACTAGCTTTCTGGGCAACCAAAAAGAGTTAAAACTGAAGGAGTTTTTGGGAAATTTCACTCTGCTTTAGGAGATTTTGCATCTTAGGATTTGCATGCTTGTAGTGATTTGCATTAGGTGCACTTAAGCATTTAGTCATTTTCATAGTTTTTGTGAGTGTGAGTTTGCTATCTGAAAAGAAAAAATACAATTTTTAATCTCGTAGAACCCGTGTAGAAGTTGCTTTTCATCGAAAGACAATAACTTCATTTGCATGTAGTTTGGTTTTTATTAATTTCTTTCTGCGTCAAAACATCATAAGTTTCATTTCCGCATCCCTTTGACTTAACATAACAGCCCATTAAAATAAGCGATATAATTTAAAATCAACTAGCAAGTTTTCTAAGTGTCATACACCAACTAGCTAGGTTGTAGAGCCTTGGATTAGGTGAGTGGAGAGTTAACTCTCCAAGGCCGCTCAAACAAAACATAGAAGTTGATTAATTGAGCGAAATCCAACTCCGTTAGGTGGACCGGGAAAGCTCTCCTCCAGAGAGTCAAGCGCGAGGGGAAGTGAAGGCTGAGAAGAGGGATACCCCCTCTCCGATTGGCTGAATCTGACCTCAAGACCATTCCGCCCAGCTTCTGATATGGATTGGTGCCCATAGTTGCCACTCCTAGGTTCCACACAGGTGACTGCAGGGGGGAATACCCGTGGTACCTGAGGCAGACGTCGCATCACTTTCAGCAGTACTTCTGGGGGGTGCCCTTGCGAAGCTTGGGTGCTTGAGCCGGCAAAGGCTGTCATTAGGAGGTCGGCGTAATTGTTTCTGATACCTTCGCTAGTTGTCCTGGGCCCTAATCATCACAGACTGCTTTCGGGAGGTCCTATATTTCGCTTTCCTGTATTTTGGTGTCCGGTCCTCATCACCCGGAGTGGAAATACTTGAAGGTTGTTTGCTTGATTGTATCTCAGGGATTTTTCTTTTAGTGAGTGCTCTTTTCTCCTAGCTTGCCTATATTTTCACTTTTTTGAGTCTAATTTAAAATCTATAAAAGTGGCTGATCAAGCGCCTCGTCGATTGAGGAGAATCCGGGGGTTATCTCCCGAGAGTCCAGAGCCTTCTTCGAGAAGGCGTAGGAGTGATTTAGCGGGTGGTTACCGCCCTGTGGCGTCTGACGCAGTGGAGAGAGATCCTCCACAAAGGTCTGAAGGTTTCATAGCTGATTCTGGTGTCGGTTCCGAGAGGAGCGTTCCGCTCACCTCGCGAGTTTTGTTTCCTCAGGAAGAAGATTTTCAAATTGAAGAAGTACCTGAACCTCCTGCGTCAGGTCCATCTCCTCTTCCTCCTGATTATCCGTTCGTTGTTCAATACATCGGACCTAAGTCAGAGAGACTGGAAGATCTTCCGTATCATTCATACCTTTCGATGGCCACGACTGGGAACGCGGCTTCTGCTGTGAGTGCTGCAGGCATTCAGACTCCTGCTTCTATTGAAGGAGGGGGTACTATTGCTTTATCTTCGATTACTTCTAGTGCTACTGTGTTTGGCTCTAGTTTCACCCAAGCACACGCTTCTCATTCTGGTCCCTTCTGTTTCGGAATGCTCACTAGTGGGATTCCTTCTTTTTCATTTTTCGCTGCTGCAGCTGGATCTACACCCATGTCCTCCATGGCTAGTGGATCAGCTTATTTTCAGGGGTTCCCCTTCAGAACTGGACACATTCCTAGTTCGAATCCTTCTTTAGGGTCCTTTCCGTTTACTTCTCAGACCCAGAGTTTCAACCCTTGGTCTGGGGGGCAAAGTTCGACTACTTTTACAGGTTGGAACCCTGTATTTACTACAGCAGGGGAAGGGAATCAGTTTTACGCAGGTCATCAAGGGAATGCTTCTTTCCCTTCGTCGAGTGCTTATCATACCTTTTCTCCTCTATCTAATGCCTGGAACCCCTACCAGGGGCTTTCCTCTTCATTTAATACTTCAGCGGGGGGAACTGGTCTGGGCTTTGGTAACTCGGCGTGGGGAGGAGGTTCTTCTCCTTTTTCTACGAGTCCTTTTTGGCAACCTGGTGCCTCATCAAATCCAGGGTATTCTTTTTAGAATGTTGGGAATCCATCCCATCAAGGATGGAATCCTCAGGCTCCGCCTCGCTTACCTTTTCTGGCAACGTTAAACTTGCCAGATCTGTCGAAGTTGACTAATGATCCGATTCGTTATAGTCCGGGGTGGCCTCCGGTCCCGACCAAAATTCCTTCAGATATTCCAAAGTTTGAAGGTAAGAATGGAGAGGATCCGGCTGACCACATCACCACTTTCCACTTATGGTGTTCTTCGAACTCCCTGATCGATGATTCGATTAGGTTGAGATTATTTCAACGCACCCTAACTGGAAACGCTGCCAAATGGTATATTGAGCTAACTGGAGGCAGTTTTGCTACATTTGGAGAACTCGCTGTCACATTTCTAAACCATTTTCAGTTGCCTATCCGATATGAGGCTGGGACTGAACTCCTAGCTAATTTTAAGCAGGATGAGGCAACCCACATTTCTGATCACATTCGGGAATGGAGAAGAAGGAAGAGGCTTATTAAAGCTCATATTCCAGGAGAATTCCTTCTCGAATGGTTTCTGAAATCTCTGCAGTCAGATATTTCAAAAGATGTATCCCTATCTGGGGTATTTTCTGAGGAGCAGGCCATTTTTAGGGCCCAGCAGCTGGAACTGATCTATTCTCAGTCTGGGGTCCTTTATAAATATTTGCCCAATGCTCCTCACTCCAAATTAGATTTATCGAAAACTAAGCCCGGTCCTCATGGTGATGGGCTTGTCGGATCGATCAACAGTGGTGCAGCTAGCCTGCTTACTCAACTGCAGCAGTTGTCTTTGCAATCTGCTCCTTCTAGTCAGGTTGTGCCTGCTGAGTCATCGCCTTCCCAGTCTTTGTCCATAAATGTTGTCCAAGCTTCTGATCCCAAAGGAAATCAACAATCCGATGGGAAGAAGAAGGGACAAAATAACAAGAAGAAGGGCAAGAACGGGAAGGGTAATGCAAATAAAACCAATGAGCGTGTTGGTGAGGGTCAAAAGGAGAAGAAGAAAGTGAAGTTTCCATGCAAGCTGTGTGCTGGAGACCATCTCACACACCTTTGCCCTAAAATTCAGGATGCTCAGCGCTTGTTAGCTCAGCAGGGTTCTTCTAGTTCCCAGGCTGTGTTAACAAACCCTTTTCCCCAATGGCAGCAATTAGTTGCTGGCGCGAACTAAAATCCTGGGGCTTCCTCTGGGGGCACCCAGGAAGGGGAAATTCCATCGAACATTTTTATGATGAGTGCTCACGCGGATATCACTACGAGATCCCGTGATTATGGCGGAGAGGAATCTTCGAAAGCTAAGGAAGTTCCTGATGCTACTGAGCCACTTCAAATCACGAAGCCTACTGTTGAGTCTATGCCTCGAATGCCCAAAGCATCTTCTAAGCGGTCAACGATTAATCCGAACGCGAGGGCTGCCCAGAACTACTCGATTGTAGAAGATCTGGCGCAGAGTCCTTGTGCTATGTCAGCTTTAGAGGTACTCCAGTCTTGTCCGGCTCAGCGCAGTGCTTTGCTCACTGCCATTGGAGCTATTGATCCGAAAAATTCTCTTCTGATTACTTTTGATATGACTAATTTTAAGAAGAGACTTCCTCATCACATGGCTTTTCATATTAAATCGTCGTATCGGAAGTGAAATATCTTTCGAACGGTTGTTGATGAGGGTGCTTCCACATGCGTGATGTCTCTTGCATGTTGGAAGACACTTGGATCTCCCAAAGCTATTCCATCTAGCACTGTTCTTACTGCGTTCAATGGTCATTCTCACAGACCCCATGGTATTGTCCCAGCTTTTCCCATCTGTGTTGGGGGCAAAACTGTCAATATAGAGGTTGAGGTAGTGGATGCAAGCTTGGACTACAACCTTCTGTTGGGGAGGAGCTGGATTTATGAGATGGATGCCATTGCATCCTCATTATTTCGAATTATGTGTTTCCCCCACGAAGGGAGGATTGTTACAGTGGATTAACTGGACTGTCCTCCTATAGACCCGAATGCGTCTACTGACTCATCTATTCCTAAGTTGGATAATACTAAGGCGCCTGTAGAGAATTTAGGAGTTGGAATGTATTCTTCCTTGATGGGTACTTTCGATATTCCTCCTCCTACGGTTCATATTAATGCTATTTCATCCTCCAAGGCTCCTCTTCGAAGAGAGTTCTTCAGAACTCATTATTTTTCGGACCCTTGGACCTTACCTTCCCCTATTGCCACATTAGCGGAAGGTCAAGTGGGTGGAATGGCATTTCCTATTTCTGCAGCTGAGATTGCTTATCAGTCTATTATTGACTCTGCAGAATCCATCCCAGCTCCTCTGTCACCGGAAGAGTTGGATGGAGATGTGGCTCTGGCTTGGACACTTAGTTCTTCTTCTGCCCAGGATTGCCTTGATACCACTCTTCCATCTGAAGAGGCCATCCTGGAAGCCATGACTAGTATAGATAGACCGTGGGATGATTTGCATCATCGGTCTTATTTTTTACCTGACTTGAGTGAAGTTGAAACAAGTTTTCCAAGTCCTCCATCTCCTGGTCCTGTTCACCCAGTCTTGAACCCTTTAGCACCAACACAGGTTTATGCTGAAGGGAACATGGCTGTGATTTCTCCTACTATCCCGGTGAACATTTCCAGGGATCCCAATATTATTGAGAATGTCTTCATCGGAGCTTAATGTTCCCGTGAAGAGATTCATATTTACACCGAGCTCTTTAAAGAGTATAGGGATGTATTCGCTTGGTCTTATGAGGAAATGCCTGGTATAGATCCATCTATTGTCCAGCATGAGATCAAGACTTACGAAAACGCTAAGCTTGTGAGGCAAAAACTTCATCCGGTCAATCCTAGGAAGGTAGCAGCTATCAAAGCTGAGGTGGAGAAGTTGCTTAAGGTGGGATTCATTTTCCCTATTCCTTTGACTGAATGGGTTTCAAACCCTGTTCCCGTAGATAAAAAACAAGGAACAATTCGAGTTTGCATTGATTTCAGAGACCTTAATAAAGCATGTCCTAAAGATAATTACCCCACACCATTTATAGATCAGATCATTGATGAGTGTGCCGGTAATGAGATTTTCTCCTTCATGGACGATTTCTCCGGATATAATCAGATTACTATCCGTCCTGAAGATCAGCATAAGACTGCCTTTATTTGTCCCTAGGGTACATTTGCATACAAGAAGATGCCTTTTGGTCTTAAAAATGCTGGGGCTACGTTTCAGCGGGCCATGTCATATGCCTTCCATGACATCAAAAAGATTATCGAGGCGTATTTGGATGATTTAGCTGCTCATTCTCGAAAGAGGATGGATCATCCTGGTCACCTCCGGCAAATATTTGAAAGATGTCGTTTCTATAAGATTAGATTGAATCCGAACAAGTGCATTTTCGCGGTTACATCCGGCCGGTTATTGGGATTCATTGTGTCTAGGGAAGGGATAAGGGTAGATCCCTTCAAGGTTGAGGCAATACTTCGGTTGCCTCCCCCGTCCTCCATCCGTCAGCTTCAAAGTCTTCAAGGAAAGTCTAATTTTCTTCGGAGGTTTATCGTCAATTATGTTGAAGTCACAAAGGGATTTATGAGATTGTTGAAGAAAGGAGTTCCTTTTCTTTGGGACGACTACGCTCAACGCTCATTCGATGCTTTGAAGAAAGCATTGACCTCTGCTCCTTTATTGAGTCCACCTGATTATAGCAGGGATTTCCTTTTGTATCTGGCAACAACAGAATCTACCATCGGTATGGTTCTGGTTCAGGAGGATGATGCTCTTGCAGAGCATGTTATTTACTACCTAAGTCGAGGATTGGTAGGACCTGAACTTCGGTACACTCCGATAGAAAAATTAGCTTTAGCAGCAGTTCATGCTGTGCAGCGACTCCGGCATTACATTATTCTTCGCAAAACTTATGTTTTGGCAGCTGCCAATCCATTTCAGTTTGTCCTCAGTAGGCGAGTGATTGGGGGCAAATACAATAGATGGATTGTGATTTTACAGGAATTTGATCTTGAGTTCATGTCTGCCAAATCCAAGAAATCATTAGTTTTCGCGGAATTGATCTCTGAGTTGCCCTGTGGAGAAGAGATGATCTATGATGAGTCCTTTCCGGATGAACACTTGTTTCTTATCTCTTCACAGGATCCTTGGTACGGGGATATCATTGTGTATCTCCAGACTGCGAAGTTTCCCTCTACTTTTTCGAAAGATGAGCGTCGTAAGTTGCGTCACTTGGCCAAGAATTATTTGATTATTGGTGATGCTTTATACCATCGAGGGGTTGATTCAATCCTAAGACGCTGCTTAACTCTCGAAGAAGCTGAGGCTGTGCTGAATGATTCCCACAGTGGAGCTTGTGGGGGTCATTTATCTGGGCTTGCTACAGCCCAAAAAATCTTGCGTGCTGGGTAATTTTGGCCCTCGATTTTCAAGGATTGTATTGAATCGGTCAAAAAGTGTCATCCGTGTCAAGTCTATACTCGAAAAATGCGCGCTCATCCAGCTCCGCTTTTTCCAGTCATTACTGTCGGTCCCTTTACAAAGTGGGGTATTGATTATACTACTTGTAACCCGCCTTCGGCTAAGGGTCACAAGTACATTATTGTAGCAGTAGACTACTTTACGAAGTGGGTCGAGGCTATGCCTACTTTTGGGAATGATGGTGAGACTGCAACTCTTTTTCTTTTCAACCAGGTTATTGCTCGTTTTGGTATTCCTAGAGAGATTGTCACTGACCATGGCAGTCATTTTCAGAATAGTATGATGGCTGAGTTGGCTCTCAAATTGGGTTTCTGGTAGGAGCATTCATCTCCATATTATCCTCAAGCTAATGGGCAAGTGGAAGCCGTGAATAAATCCTTGAAGACAATTCTTCAAAGGACAATTGATAAAGCTAGATCCAACTGGCATATTATGCTATATCCTACACTTTGGGCATACAGGACGTCAGTGAAAACTGCAACTGGCTTTACTCCGTTTCAACTAGTGCACGGGTTGGAATCCGTATTTCCCATTGAATGTGAGATTCCTTCTCTTAAGTTAGCTGTTGAACTTCTTCCTGACACTTCTAGTCTTGAATAACGTCTCCTTCATCTGGAACATCTCGATGAGCAGCGTCGGGATGCCACCACGATGAATGAAGCGCATAAAAACCGAGTTAAAGTTCAGTACGATAAGGCGGTCAAGCCTAGGGTCTTTTCGGAAGGTGACCTTGTTTTGGTCTATGCCCAAGAAAAAGATGCCCTGGGGGCAGGAAAGTTTAAGTCTATGTGGTATGGCCCCTATATCATTAAAAAAGTCCTTAAGAAAGGAGCATATACCTTGGTTGATTTCGAAGGGAACGAGTTGCCAGAGCCCCGAAATGGGCTCTATTTGAAGAAGTATTATGCCTAGGCTTCGGCCTGGCATGTTGCTTTTGTATATAGTAGTTTTTGCTTTGTACATATCTGATTGATTTTCGATTTTTGATGAGTTGGTGATGTTTTGATCTGCTTTGGCAGGTTGTGTTGGATGTCATGAGTCATTTTGGTTTCGCCGATGGTGCTAGTAGACACACCCGGAACTTAGCTTCCGCGGCTTGGGTGCTTCATTATCCATCCGGTCAGCTGTTAGTATCAAGAGGGGTCTGCATTGGTCCTGCTTCCAATAATATAGCAGAATACACTGCAGTTGTTCATCTACTCTCGGAGGCAATATCTTTAGGTGTTGATTCGTTGGTAGTTTTCTTGGACTCTCAGCTGGTGGTGTCGCAGTTGAACAATACTTATCGAGTACGAGATCCATTTTTATTACGATTGTTCTTGAGGGTACATTTGTTACAAAGGTCATTTCAATTTTTAACTTTCATTCATATTCCTCAGTGATCAACACAAGGATCACAGCTACGATCACAGCTACGATCACCTGGGAGTACGATCGCAGAATGCAAATATTGCTTCGTTCAGTTACTCTGCGATGGGTGTTTAATAG